>CAUYRH010052915.1:0-19636 GCA_963574655.1 Perodicticus potto
TTCTATTGTCTATAAGATTTGACATGATCTGTTTTTTGAAATTATCTTTTACTTTTATTTATAAATATTAGTTGTCTATTTTTTGAGACTTTGGAAAAAAAATAAGAAGTTAACTGATGACTCCATACTGAGCCTCAGAGTCAAAGCATTCTGTAACATACTCTTATCTGACAATGTGAACATTACTTCTTTGCATTATTATTGTTATTATTGCTTAATATTTTGATGCAGCAATCATCTGATTTCTTTTCTGAATGTATTTATCTCCGTTCATTCTGTATGAGGCTTTTGTTCTAGTCCTTATCTTAAACATTGTCAATGTTATTTAAAAAAATAAGAATTTTCTTTTTTTTAAGTTTTTTATTTTAATTATTATGAGTACATAACAGATGTATATCTTTATAGGGTGCGTATAGTGTACCCTATAAACATAGTGATTTTTCATACAGACATCTAATTTATGTGTGTGAAGTAATGAAATTGGGATAATTGAGTAATCAGAGCCTTGGGTACTTAACATTTCTTTTTATTAGGAACATTCTGATTTTGCTCTTTTATTATTGTAAAGTATACGGTAACTTATTTTTGATCATAGTCATTTGGTTGTGCTATTAAATATCGTTCATTCTCTCTTACTAACTATAATATTGAACATGTTAACCAGCCCAAATTTATCCTCCCCTCTCTGCTGCCTTTCCTATTCTCCGGTAACTATCATTGTACTGTCTCAGTGAAATCAATTCTTCTTAAATATAACTTCCCCATATAAATGAGAGTATACAAGATTTTTGTGTGCTTGGCTTATTTCACTTTACGTAATGTTCTCCAGTTTTATACAAACTGTTACAAATGGCAGGATTTGATTCTTTTGTGGCAATAGATTATTCTATTGTGCCACTATTTCCTTACCCATTTGTCCATTGATATATACTTAGGTTGACTCCATATCTTATCTATGGTGAATAAACATGGGAGTGCAGATATCTTTTGGATATACTCAATTCCCATCCTTTTGATACATACCCAGGAGTCAGATTGCTGGACCATATGGCAGTTCTATTTTTCGTTTTCTAAGGAACCTCTGTACTGTTTTCCACAGCGGTTGCACTAGTTTGCATTCCCACCAATAGTATATAAGGGTTCCCCCTTTCCTCACATCCTCACTAGCATTTACTATTATTTGACTTTTTGATAAAAGCTATTTCACTGGGGTAAGATGATAACTCATTATAGTTTTGATTTCCATTACTTTAATGATTCGTGATTTTGAGCATTGTTTTTTTTTTGAGACAGAGCCTTAAGCTGTCACTGTGGTTAGAGTGCCATGACATCACAGCTCACAGCAACCTCCAACTCCTGGGCTCCTGCTTCTGCCTCCCAAACAGCTGGGACCACAGGCACCTGCCACAAAGCCTGGCTATTTTTTGGTTCCAGCCGCCATTATTTGGTGGGCCCAGGCTGGATTCGAACCTACCAGCTCAGGGCTGGTTCCTTAGCCTCTTGAGCCACAGGCACTGAGCCATGTTAAAGCATTTTTTTTTCCTATACCTGCTGCCCAATGGTATGTCTTCCTTTATGAAATGTGTATTCAGATCCTTTCACCATTTTTTCATTGGATTATTTGAATTTTTCTCCAATTAAGTTGATGGAGCTCCTTATATACTGTATTTATTAATCATTTGTTAGACAGGTAGTTTGCAAATATGTTTTTCCCATTAGGTAGTTTGTTTCTTCCCTTTGGTGATTGTTTGCTTTTCTGTGCAAAAGCTTTTTAGGTTAATGTCATTCTATTTGATTAATTTTGGGGGGGTTGCCTATGCTTTGAGGGTATTACTCTAACAGTCTTTAACCAGATCAATGTCCTGAAGCATTTCCTCAATGTTGTCTTTCAGTAGTTTCAGTTTGGGGTTTTAGATTTAAGTTTTTAATCTACTTTTATCTTATTTTCATATAAAGTATGTATAGTGAGAGAAAATGGTCTAGTTTTATTATTCTGTATATGGATATCTAGTTTGCCCAGCAGTATTTATTAAAGAGACTATTCTTTCCCCAGTGTATGTTCTTGGCAACTTTTTTTTTTTTTTTTTTTTTTATTAAATCATATCTGTGTACATTAGTGCAATCATGGAGTACAATGTGCTGGCTTCGTATACTTTCATCCAACTGTTCAACATAACCTTCATGGGATTTTCTTGGTTATTGTATGAAAACATTTGTATTCTGCATTTAGTAAGTTTCACCTGTACCTTTCTAAAATGCACTATAAGTGTGATCCCACCATTTCCCCTCTCTCTACCTATCTTCCCCCCTCCCCACCCCTCCCTTGCCCTTTTCCCCATTTCTTGTGCTATAATTGCTTTATAGCCTTCCTATGAAAGCTATAAATTAGCTTCATAGTAGAGCTGAGTATATCGGAAACTTTTTCTTCCATTCTTGAGATACTTTGCTAAGAAGAATGTGTTCCAGCTCCATTTACCTCTTTCATGTTCTTGGCAACTCCGTCAAAGATAAGTTTACTATAGATGTGTGGATTTACCTCTGGGTACTCTAATCTGTTCCATTGGACTATATGTCTATTTTTATTGCGATATGATTTTCATTCAGTTGCTATGGCTCTGTAGTATAATTTGAAGTCAAGTGATGTAAATGTCATTGGTATTTTCATGGGAATTGCATTGAGTCTGTAGATTGCTTTGGGTAGTATGAACATTTTAATAATATTGATTGTTTCAATCCTTAAACAATTCTATTTTTGTTTCCTCTTCAGCTTCTTTCATTAATGTTTTAGAGTGGTCATTATAAAGATTGTGCACTTATTTCATTAAGTTTATTCCTTATTATTTTATCTGTAGCTTTCATAAATGGGATTACCTTCTTGGTGTTTTTTACTGGCTGCTTAATTTTGGCATATAGAAATGCTATAGATTTTTGTATGTTTATTTTGTATCCTGCAACTTTACTGAATTTGATTATCAAGTCTAATGGTTTTGGGGTTGAGTCTTAGTTTTCTCTAGATATAGAATTGTATCATCTGCAAACGAGTACAATTTGATTTCTTCCTTTCCAATTTGGGTTCCTTTTATTTCCTTCTCTTGTCTGATTCCCCTAACCTCTTTGTCTTGTTCCAGATCTTAGTGGAAAGGCTTTCAGTTTTTCCTCTATTCAGTATGATACTGGCTGTGGATCTGACATATATGATGTTTATTGTTTTGACGTAAGTTCCTTCTATATCTGGAATTTGTGAATTTTAACATGAAAGGATGTTGCATTTCATCAGAGGCCTTTTCAGCGTGGAATGAAATTATCACATGACTTGTGTCCTTTGTTCTGATGATATGAGATATCGCATTGATTAATGTACATATTCTGAACTATTTTTGCATCCCTGGGATGAATCCCACTTGATTCTGATGAGTAATCTTTTTTAAGGTGTTTTGAATTTCATGTGCTAGTACTTTGTTGAGAATTTTTCCATATGTTTACCAGTGATATTGGCCCAATTTTTCTCTTTTTTTTACTGCATCTTTTCTGGCTTTGATATCATAGTGATACAGGCCTATTGGGATGAATTTGGGAGTATCTAATTTTCTTGATTTTTTTGGAATAGTTTAAGTAGGATTGGTATTAGTTCTTTGAATGCTTGGTAAAATTTAATAGTACAATCATCAGGTCCTGGACTTTTTTTGATGAGAGACTCTTTATGACTGCTTCTATCTCATTACTGTGTTATTGGTTTCTTCAAGTTGTGCATTTCTTCCTGATTCAATTTTGATAGATTGTATGTGTTTAGTAATTTATTTGATTTATTGCCATATCATCAATTATAGTAGTCTGTAATGCCCCTTTGTATTTCTGTAGTATCGGTTATAATCTCCTCTTTGATATCTGAATTTATTTATTTAGGTCTGCTCTTTTTCTTTTTTGTAGTCTAGCTAAAAGTGTTTCTATTTTATCTTTTCAAAAAAACAATTTTTTGCTTCATTTTTTTTTTGTAAATTTTTGGTTTCAATTTTATTTCTGCTATAATCTTTATTATTTCTTTTACTAATTTCTGGTTTGGTTTGTTCTTTAATTTCTATCTCTTTAATATGCATCATTAGGCTATTTATCTGAAGCTTTAAGTTTTTTGATCTAGCTAGCACTTACTGCTATAAACTTTCCTCTCATTATTGCTTTTACTGTCTGCACTACATTTTGATATGTTGTGTTTTCACTTTCATTTATCTTGGGACATTTTAAAATTTTATTTATTAATCTCTTATTGGCCCACTGGTTATTAATATGGTATAATTTCCATGCATTTGTATAGTTTCCAATGTTCCTCTTCTTATTGTTTTCTAGGCTTATTTCATTGTGGTCAGAAAAGAAATTTGGTATGATTTCAATGTTTTTGAATTTTTTGAGACTTTTATTGTGGTGTAATATATGCTCTATCCTTGAGAATGACCCACAAATTGAGAAGAACATAAATTTTGCAGCTGTTGGATAAAATGTTTTGTAAATATATATTAAGTACATTCGCTCTACAGTGCAGATTAAGTCCAATGTTTCATTGCTAATTTTCTATCTGTATGATCTGACCACTGCTGAAGGTGGACCGGTGAAATTTCCAATGAATATTGTATTGAGTCTGTCTCTCTTTAGCTCTGGCAATATTTGCTTTATACAGATGTTCATAAACCTCATGTGAAATTTAAAATTATAACCTATTTTCACTGCCCGTGAACTTTTTGGCCACCCTATATATATGGCTACTTCATGGTTGGGTCCATATATATTTAGAACTGTTAAACCTTCTTGCTGAATTCATTATACAATGACAGTTTTTATGTGTTTTTGAGGTTTTTTTTTCAAATCTATTTTATACAATAGAAGAATGGCTACCCCGGCTCTTTCTTGGTTTCTATTTTCCTGGACTATCTTTTCCCAATCCTTTATTTTCAGTCTACGTGTGTCTTTATAGATGAAGTGTGCTTCTTGACGACAATTTACACTTGGTGCTTTTTTTAATCCATTCAGTCATTCTATGTCTCTTATTAGTCCATTCACATTCAATGATATTATAGATTGGCAGGGATGTATTACTGCCATGTTGTGTTTGGCTTCTGATTTTTTTGTTTGTTTTGTTGTCCTCTTTTTCTTATTCTCTCTTTTGTTAAAAGAGATTTTCGCTAATAGTTTAAGTTTATTTTCTTGCTCTTTAGTTTTTGCATGTAGATTGTAGAATTTTTGATTTGACGTTACCATGAGGCTTGAAAAAACATTTTATAACCAATTTTTTAAACATATGACCTATTTACTTACAAACAAATGAATAAACATCAGGAAAGAGAGATCTAACAGAAAGTATCTTTTTATGCTATGTAATATCTATCTCTAAGAAAATTTTAGTTTTTTTCCTTGCTTATTTTTCCTTTTTATTTCCTTGCTTTGTTGTTATTGTTGTTGCTGTTGTTGCTGTTGTTGTTGAGATAGAGTCCTACCCTATGCCCTGAGCAGAATGCAATGGCATCATAGCTCACTGCAACCTCAGACTTGGGCTGGGGGCATCCGAAGTGCCCAGCTGGGTTTTTTTTTTTTTTTCTTTTCTTTTTATGAGTCGAGGTCTCTGGCTCAGGAACTCCTGAGCTCAAACAATTGGCAGTGCTGAGATTACAGGCTTGAGCCACTGCGCCCTGCTCATAGTTATTTTTATAGGTTTGTCTTTTAGTCTTCTCACTCAAGATATGTAGAGTTTATACTCCACAATTCTAGCAGTAGTCCAAATGTGTGTGTGTGTGCTTAGTGTTATATATCTTCAGAAAATTTATTATTGTTTTTTAATATCTTTTTTCTTTCAGATTGAAGAACTCCTCTTAGCATTTCTTGTAGGCAAGTTCAGTGTTGATGAAATCCCTCAGCTTTTGTTTGTCTGGGAAAGTCTTTCTTTCCTCTCATGTTTAAAGAACATTTTCACAGGATGTAAGAGACTAGGGTTAAAGTTTTGTTTTCTTCTTCAGCACTTTGAAGGTCATGCTACTCTCTATTGGCCTGTATGGTTTCCATTGAGAAGTCTGCTGCTAAATGTATTAGAGCTCCTTTATATTTTATTTCGTTTTTCTATTTCCTCGTTTTCCTTAATACTTTTTATTTCTCCATGACCTTTGCGCTTTATTGTTAAATGCCTGGAGCTAGCCCTTTTTGGGTTAAATCTTGGTGTTTTATGGCTTTCTTGTGCCTAAATATTGACATATCTCTGTAGGTCTGGAAAGTCTCCATTATTATATTTCATTAAATAAATTTTCTACCACTATCTTTCTCTCTACTTCTTTTTTAAAGCCAATAACTGATAGATTTGCTATCTTGAGACTACTTTCTAGGTCTTGTGTTATGCTTCAATTTTATTTTTCTTTTCTTTTTTTTTTCCTGTTCTGACTGTGTATTTTCAAATCATTTGTCTTCGAGCTCACTAATTTTTTATTCTTCTTGGTCAATTTTGCTGTTGAGAGACTCTGATGCATTTCTCACTTGTCAGTTGAAACCTTAAGCTGTAGAATTTTTGCTTTTTTGTTAAATTTCGCTGATAGGCTTCTGAGTTCTTTCTTGACGTCTTTTTAAAGCTTATTAAGGTTCTTTGAGTCCCTTATTTTGAATTATTTGTCTGAAAGGTCACCTTTCTCCGTCACTCTGGGATTGGTCACTTGTACTTTATTTAGTCTGTTTGGTAAGGCCGTTTCTTCCTCAATGTTTTTTATTCATGTGGATGTTTGGCAATGTCTGTACATCGAAGAGTTAGGTATTTAATTTAATCTTCACAATCCGGGCTTGTTTGAATACATCCTTTGTGATAAAACCTTTCCGATATTCAAAGAATATTAAGTGTTTTGTCTACATCTTTAGTACCTGCAGCTGTCTCAGCACTTGTAGTGTTCTTAGCCTAATACTGTGACTCCTGCAGACTCTTACTTGTACTGCCTTGGTGAACTTAGGTAAGACACTAGAGAATTTCCTGGATTACCTGCAACATCTCTCACTCTCTTCCCTCACTCTCTGTGTTGGGCTGCTAGAGTTGGGAAAGGAGTAATGTCAGCACTTCCTCATAGCCACCAGTGCCAGGTCACACCTGAAGTTAGCCCAGTTTCACCCAAAGCCAGTGGACTATCAACCGACTAACTCTGCTGTTTATTGAAAGCCTAGCACTCTTTAGTCAGAGGTGCTGAATCCTGTCAGTACTGGGTCCTTCCCTTCAAGGCAGCTTATTTCCTTCTGGCCCAAGTTACGTCCAGAAATGCCTTCAACAACTAAGCCCTGGATGAGGGGCCTCAGGAGTCTTCTTGATACTTTATTTTATGGTGGTTGAGCTGGTACCAAGTTGCAAAACAAAGTCCCCTGAACTTCCCCCTTTCCTTTCCTTAAATGGGGAAGACTCTTCCTAAGTCACACTGTGTGTACGTGAGGGAAAAGTGACATAGGCACTCACCTGGGCGCAGGTGCTGGTGTCTCGCCTGTTCATGCGCAGTCATGCCCACTGTGTCTGAGCTAAAATGACCACATGATTGCCCAGGGCTACAGCCATTGTGACCTGACTTACTTACAAACTTAGTCCCACACTTTTTCTGTCAGTGATGGGGCAGGAGGAAATTCGGGCTTTGAGGTGGAGGATTTCCCCCTGGCCTGGCTTGTCCAAATGCTCCCTCCGTGCGCACTGGCAGAATTCTGCCCTGAACTGTGTTCCCCGTCCGAGGGAAGCCCTGCGTTTCAGTTTTATGTCCCTCAATCACTTCACTCTTCCTCTCCCAGGCACACGGTTGGTGCATTATCATGGCACTGTCACAGGATGTGGAAAGGTGGCACAGGCAATATAATTGTCTTCTCTGCCCTCTTCGATACCTATTTCCTTGATATAGTGTTAAAACCAGGTAGTATGATCACTCGCATGATTTTTATTTCTTCTGAAGGTGCTTGCTTATATGGATAGGTGTTGAATTGTATGTTTGGGCAGAGGGATGATTGCTGGAGTTTTCTGTCTGGCCATGTTATTTGTGCACCCGTACCACAAAAATGGTGAATTTCTATTTATTTTCCACATTTCCTTAGTTGGCCAAAATGTATTGTTTGATGAAAAAAATTTTGTTTTCCTTTTTATCTTTTAACATTTCTCTGTGCATACATGTTTTATTTATTTTATTAAAAGCTTCTTTTACTCAGACATAAAATCACATTATTTGGCATATAGAGAAAAAAATAGAAAAAAACTCATTTAATTTCTGGAAAAAAGACAGGAAAAATAAATCTTAAAATAAGTAAATTGGGTAGGTGGGATGGGGGGAGAAGGGATGAGTAAAAGCATACCTAGCTGGGACAGTATGCCGTCTGGGTGGTGGGTGCACTTTCAACTTTGTCTCAAGCAATACAAAAGTAACCTATATATTTGTATGCCTGAAATATTCTGAAATTTAAGAAAAAGTAAATTACTTTAGAATGCAAATTTATTTAAATGAGATTGACAGTTATTAAAAATCTTTGCAAAACATAAAAGTATGATTCTTGAGTAGTTGTATCATCTTATGCTAGATGGAAAACTACACTAGCATTCATTTGGGGGGTACTTATGATTATCACATTAAATAATTAGCAAAAGTGTCCTCTCTGTCTTCCTGTCTTACTAAAAGGAATAAAAACAAACATGTTTCAAAATGCAAAAAGTATTTTAAGGTAAGCATCAAAAGATGATAGAGATGCCAAGAACAGAGATAAGAGAACCAGAGAAAAAACAGGTTGTGATTTCAATGTAGCCCAAGGCGACAATGCAGTAGGGAAAGGTCTAAATGGTTCATAATTGCTATTTGTATATAGTTGTGATATGAGAAGAAAGACTTTTTAACAATGGTTATTTTAGAGAGGGTGTTTATGTTGGAATGTATGTGTATATGTTTGCACACGTGTGGAATTTTACATATCAAAGACATTCCAATTATATATTGATATTCAGATTATAGAAATATATAACTGAAAGGGCACAAAAGTACCTGTAGAAATAATGTATAGGAAAGCAATTTCTCATCATTTTCTTTAATTGGATTTGAATAAATTAAGTTAAAGTTTCTATCTGACATCTCTGTTATGAACTTCAGGCAAACATTAGCATTTTCAGATTTCAAAAATGTTTTTTGGAAAATAAACAAAACTGCATTTCATGGTTTCGCATAAAATACCATGAAGATTTTCATTGTTCATGTGTGTCATTTTTTTCTATCTTGGCTGAAAATGTAACATATTGGAAACATCCCAAGAAAAAATATCCTGGGGAGTTTCCAGCACAACTTTTATACCGAAGATTGAATAAGATTTGGAGAAGCATACAGACTTTATTTTGATTTATATCTAGGTTTATTCACAACCCATCATACAAGCCTCCACTCAAGGGAGTCCTTTTTAACAAATGTCTAATTTATGAACTAATGACTCAATGCTTGCTGGTTTTTCTTTTTCCTATAGAAAATTAAAAATAAAAATTTTTCTGCCAGCACACATCTAGCAGCCACCTCTTCCCTGATTTTGAACACCCTTTGTGTTTATTCCTATTCCCTCCACTCACAAATTCCCCTTTAGTTATACTAATGTTGACTATACTAGTGCTTATGATGTATGTGAAGTTGTTACTAATAAGATTCTTTTACTAAACTTCAAATGTGATCTGCCATTATCAATTAAATATCAAAATATTTTGTCCAAATGATGTAGAAATATTTTTGTTCAGTACATATGTTCAAGTATTTAAGATATTATCTTATTAAAACAAAAATGCAAGGTATTTTTAATTATCTGGTTTAAGATTTGATCCTCTTTTAAACATGTGTCTCCTTTGGGTCAAGATCTTGAAGCACAAATGGTAAATAATTTTAGTTCCAAACTGCTTATTTCCGAGTTTAGGGTAATAAAACAACTTTATGCTGAACCTTAAGCAAGTCAGAGTTTCTGAAAATAGTGCATTAGCTTTTGAATGTAAATACACTTAATACAATTTCTTTTAACAAATTCTATATCTTTTAATTTTTCTACTCCATAATTTTAAAAGTGGGCCTCATTACCCTAAATATATAAAACACACAAAGTTGATTAAGATATAGGGTTCATTGTCTCTTTACACAGATATGTTTACCTCCTGGTGTATTTTATAGGGATACAATGTTATATAAGGTGAAAATAGAACAGAAAGTTGCATGCTTTTATTGATTAACCAGCTTTAGAAAATGGGACTAAAGTGTTATTTTATATTTTTGACTCAGCAACTCTAAAATACATTGTGCAATGAGCAGAAAATATAAAAATTTATGTCTCGCACCATGAATATTGTATTAAATTTATAACATTACATCAATGACATAAATTTAGCTCTCAGTAAGATAGGATTGGAGAGATCAAAGGAAATATTAATATTTCTATGAGCAGTTATCAAAAATGTATAAAGATTTGCCAATTACAAGTAAATAATCAAGAATTCAACAGAGATTAAAGCGCAACTACTTTTAAGAGATTAGGCATAATATATAGAATTCTTTGACATAAAAATATTTCCACTCTTTGTCAGATAATCCTCATATTAAATATTAAATGTCCTTCTAGAAATAACCTCCTAGCCAAGGGAAAGGATATTCTCCCCAAAAAGTTTATTGCAATAAAATTACTGTTGATTCAGAAGAGCAATAAAAGATGCTGCCTGGAATGTTTTCTTAATTTATTCCTCTGCACTAATTTAGGAAATTAGGTAGTAGTAACAGGAAGTTTGGTATGATATACCTTTCAAAGGACAAGTTGCATTACAGATGAATGTCCTTGGGAATATGAATAGCTTGATGTGTCAAAAATGTTACAGGAGGGTTATCAGAAAGGCTCCAGGTAGGTTGAAGGCCATAAATCCCTATGAGGACACCCCGCCACTGAAAGATAGTCTTAGAAAAATGAACATCTGGATGATTGCAAAATTGGGCAAAGATTAGAGATGGGGATGGAGAGGTAGAGAAAAACTTAAAGGAAAGAAGTCACATAAACAAAAGTTCTACCAGTGTTATGATTTTGCTTAGGCCAATACCGAGAAATATGCAAGTTAATTGGAGAATATTTATAAGCTAGTTAGTCCACTAGCTAGTTAGTCCAATACTAAAAAAATTCCATGAAATAAGTATTTTTTGACCCTTTTTTGAGATTTGCCAGACAGTTTTTAATTCAGCTTTCAACAAACAGTAAATATTTCTTTATTAGCTATCACTGATCACAGCTAGATCTAACGTCTGACCCCTATGTTTCACAAATTATGCGGTATTAAAATATACACACATCACAAATTAAGCAATATTTCACACTCAAAAAGAAGGATACAGAGAGTAAGTTTAACAAGTCAAAAAAATGAGAGTTCACTAAGGGGTTGCATGAATTCGGACTGTGTGTTTCACAAATGATGACAAACGCAGTCTGAATCGGGGAATCATGAACAAAGCTTGGGAGGAGCAAGACTGTATGGAACAAAAAACACTGGTAGGAGGTTTCTGGTAAGCGTTTCGCATGATAAATATCATGTTTTAGAAAAAATAAATTGGAAAAGGGTAACAAAAGGCAAGACTGCCTTTTGAGGCTGCTGTTATACCCCCGCACTGACCTACATTTCTCACTTGATCACCACTTTTCGCTGTTAGAACTGTTTCTGCAGGCTGATCCTCTCTAGTCCTCCTTGTATTTCATTCTCATTTCTACTCCCACGTTCTTGCCATGTGCTCATGGTTCACCAGGAAGAAGAGGATGGAAAACAGTCTTTGACCCAAGATCCTGATTCAGTTCCTTACGAGTAATTTAACTTCCCTAAATCTCATCAATAGATGGGATCGCAACACATACTTTTGAAGTTTAAGTGTGAGAAAATCACTAACATAGAGCTTTACTAAAAGAAATAAACTTGAGGCTAGGGAACTAATGTCTTTATCTATATCTTTAATACCTAACATCATTGACTAGATCCTAGTATACAAGTCAATAACAGTTTTTAAATGTTTACATATCTTAGTATTTTTTCATAGTTTTTATCAAAAATACAGAAAATGTGCCAGGTTTAATTTTGTAGGATTGCCATATGGACTTGGTTAATGATAATCATATTAGAAAAAAACAAACACAAAACCTTGTACCAAAGAGAAATTCAGGCTGGGCATGGTGGCTCACAACACAAGTTCTAACACTCTGTAAGGCTGAGGTGGGGGGATTTCCTCAGCTCAGGAATTCGAGAGCAACCTGAACAAAGCAAGACCCTCATCTCTACCAAACTCAGAAAAATTGGCCAGATGTAGTGGCTTATGTCCATAGTTCCAGCTACTAGGGAGGCTGAGGTAGGGGAATTGCTTAAGTCTAGGAGTTTGCAGTTGCTGAGAGGTATGATGGTGCCACTGCATGCTAGCCCTGGACATAGAATAAGGCTTTGTCTCACACAAAAAAGGAATTTCACAGTTAATAAATAAATAGAGATAAAAGAGGAGGTTGTAGCATCTAAAAATAATACAAAATAAGAATGGACAAAATCAATATTGATTCAATGTTTCTTCTTTCTCAAGTGAGAAAAATCCATATCAAGTCAAATATGGCATCATTTGTCCAACTTTAGAGATCCACCATCTTCCTTCTTTTTGCTTTTCCATTTCTGGCTAATGATACCATTTTTAAAATCAAAAAAATACCTGATAGAATTCTGGTCATTGTTTTTATGATGACAAGAGGAGGGTGGTGGAGAGGGTAAAAATGACTCCATACCAGTTATTAAAAAGGGCCAATACAGAAGGATCCATCCAGAAACTTTTGCTGGCCAGAAGGAAGGTCCAAATGTACTCATTTTAACTACCCAAAATATAAATCAGAAGTCTATTACTGAGAACAGTAGTGAGTGTATTGGACGGAAAACCCATTCCTCTTCTTGCCAACTGAATTGAAGAACATTATTTGGGAAAAATAGAAATATTTGGAGGAGAAACAATTTTAAGCTGGAATTCATTGATGTTAAAGATGATTGAATAAATGATGAATTAGAATTATGGCATAATTTTCATATTTTTGATGAAAAAGAAATGATTTTGATCTATGTCCCAAACAAATAATAAAGCAAATTAGTGGCATCTAATTACTGAAATTAGGTCTGTAATTAAAATGAACTTCTAAGCTAAAGTTAGACCTATGTTATTTTAATAAATATACAGAAATCACATACTAGATATTTTCACAATTATATACTTTGTTTTATATATACATATGCATATTTGTGTATCTGCTTGTCATCAATAACCAAATATTGACTACATTTGGTTTTTTTAAAATATTGGAATTCTTTCAAAAATTGTCTATGTGACATTTATTTGACTACATTGATCAATTCTATTAAAAAATTAAGAACTGGCATAACTTAGTACTTGTTTGGAAGAATACAGTTTTGAAAATAACAAGATATTCTACTAAGATGCTTCACACAAGTATTCTTGCAATATAGAAGAGAACTGAATGTTCATATTATATATTTCGTAAATATTTTCTCCTATTCTGAGGATTGCCCTTTCACTGGTGACTGTGTTCTTTGGTGCACATTTTATTTTAATCTTAGTATAGTTAAATTCATCTATGTTTTTCCTTTTGTTGCCTGTTCTTTGGATGTCCTAGCCAAGAAATCTTTGCCAATGATTGTCCTGAAGATTTTCCTCTGTGTTTTCTTCTAAGAATTTTACTGTTTCAGCTCCTACATTTGAGTGTTTGATCTACTTTGTGTGAGTTTTTGGATATGGCATAAGGTAAAGGTTTAACTTCATTCTTTTATATGTGGCTGTACATTTCCCAACACATCATTTGTTGAAATGGTTGCCTTTTTCCCTTTGAAGGGACTTGTTGAAAAATCACTTGACCATATACATAAGGGTTGACTTCTGGGCTCTCTATTCTCTTGGTCTATGTGTTTGACTTTATGCTAGTACACAGTGTTTTTTTTTTTTTCCACACTGTTTTGATTATAGTATATTTTCAGCAAATTTTGAAATCAAGAAGTATGAGTCTTCCAACTTGGTTTTTGTTTTTAAGATTATTGTGGCTAACATATGAAAAAATGCTCATTGTCCCTAATTATTAGAGAAATGCAAATCAAAATGCCCTGAGATATCATCTGACCCCAACGAGAATAGCCCACACCACACAGTCCCAAAGTTGCAGATGCTGGCATGTATGTGGAGAGACAGGGACACTTTGATACTGTTGGTGGGACTGCAAACTAATACAACCTTTTTGGAAGGAAGTATGGAGAACCCTGAAAGAACTCAAACTACACCTCCCATTTGATCTGCAATCTCATTATTGGGCATTTAACCAGAAGAAAGAAAATAATTTTATCATAGGATGATATAGGATTCCACTACTCAGGGCTAGACAGGCAACCCGCCCCTGTTCTCTAGGCCTAGGTGAGCTCAGAGGTCAGATTCCCATTTCCAGGGACAAGCAGACTGCCTTTTTTGGGAGACACCCCCTGGGCTCTGATAAGATCATCAACAAAGCAGCCTGTGATGGTTTTTTGGGTGGTTCCACCTTGGGTAGGAGCACACACCCTAATCCCCACTACCTAGGATGATGGAGTGAGACTATGTCTCTACAAAATAAATAAATAAATAAACAACAACAACAAAACAAAAGAAACAAACAAAAAATAGATTATTGTGGCTATTTGGCATTTCTGAGATTTAAAATGATTTGGAGATAGATTTTTCTATCACTGTAATAAAAAGTATACTGGAATTTTGATAGATATTGCGGTGAATCTATAGATCACTTTATATTGACTTAATAATATAAAGCATTCTAGTTCATGAATTGGTATGGATCTTCATTTATGGTGTCTTTTACATCTTTAAGAAACATTTCATAGTTTCTAGCATGGAAATATTTTGTCTCTTATGTTAAATTTATTCCTTTTTTAATTTTTTTGATGTTAAAATTGAAAAAAACAGTATTTTTAAAATTAGTAATTAGTAATAAGTTTTTGAAGTTCCTTGGTATTGTCTTTTCTCCCCAACCCATTACTCTTCCACTCTCACCAGAATCTACATGATTAGGAATTTGGTTTTAATAGCTGAAAATATGATATCATTAGCAGTATTCATTTGCATGACTAATTCCTTTTAATTTTTATTTTTTAAAACTCAATATTACACTTCCTAGATTCATTCATTTAATACAAGTAATAGTCCTTACTTTAATAATGTTAACATGTGACTCATATTTTTTTAGTCACTGAACAGTTTTAATGTATCCTTATTGATAAATTTTTAGAACAGTGTTGGCTCATTTTTAATTTATGAAAAGCACATTTAATAAGCCTGTATAACATGATGTTTTAAAGCCTATATACATTATGAAATGGTTCATTTGAGATAATTATCATTACCTCCTAAACTTATCACTTTTTAATCATAAGAACCCTTAAAATTTCCTCTCTTAGAAATTTTAAAGCATGCAATTCATTGTCATTAACTATAGCCACCATGTGCATAACAGATATCTTGAAATTACTTTTCCTATCTAATTAAAATTTTGTATCCTTTGACCAAAATCTTCTCAACCCCACCCCATTCTATTCTCAGCTTGGTAACTCACTTTTATATGCACAACTTTGTGGATTCCGCTTATAAATGAGATCATACTATATTTGAGTTTTTGTGCCTGATTTATCCTCCAGGCTTTTCTATGTTGTCACAAATGACAAGATTTCCTTCCTTTTAAAGGCTGACTAATATTTCATTGTATGTAAATTTCACCCCTAGACACATACATTGATTTCATATCTTAGCTATTTTGAATAATGTTTGCACGAACGTGGGAGTACAACTATGTCTCCCACACACTGATTTCCTCCCCTTTTAGTACTTATCAGGTGATGGAATTCCTGAAATATGGTACTTTTATTTTTAATTTTTTGGAAACTTTCATACAGTTTTCCATAACAATTATACTAATTACAGTCCCAGCAATAGTGTTCAAGGATTCCCTTTTCTCTAGATCCTTGTTAGCACTGTACTTTTTGGTTTTGTTGATAATAGACATTCTAACAGGCATAATATGACATCTCATTGTAGTTTAATTTGCATTTATCTCATAATTAGTAATACTAAACATTTTTTTCTATGACTTTTAAAATTTTTTTTTAAGAAATGTCTATTCAGATCCTTGTTCTTCTATTTTAGTTAGGCTGTTTTCTAAGTTTTGTGTTTTCTGAGTTTCTTACATGTTTTGAATATTAACCCCTTAGAAGATGTATGATTTGTGGATATTTTTCTCTATTATATGGGTTGCCTCTTCACCCTGTTAATTGTTTCCCCTTGCTGTGCAAAAGATTTTCAGTTTGATAATACCCCATATGTTTATTTTTGCCTTTTTTTGCCTATACCATAATTTCTAAAATAGTGATTACATAGACCAATGCCATTGAGATTTTCTCTTCTGCTTTTGTCTGGTAGGTTTAGTTTTGGATCTAAGCATTAAAATTTTTAATCCATTTAGAATTAATTTTCATAAATGGTGTGATATAAGGGTTTAATTTTACTCTTCTGCATTTAGATATCCAGTGTTCTCAATACCATTTATTGAAGAGACTGTCCTTTTTCATTGTAATTCATACAATTTATATATTACTTTTTATACTGATATTTATGTAAATAAATTCCAATTTTGTTACTCTCATAAACTGACTAAGTACTTTGTGTTAAGCCATGTTCTAGGAATTTGTAAGGGATTGAATCTCAGGGTGTGCATTTATTGGGAAACAGGGTCTTTGAAGATGTAATTTAGTTTAGGACTGTGAGATGAAATCAGCACATGGCACTGAAATATGGTAGTTTTATTTTTAATTTTTTGGAAACTTTCATTTCTCTGTGCTCTTTCCTCTTCTTTTAGGAAGAGCAGCCATTCCTGGTGGGTCAGCCCTAAGTTGAACAGCTTGTCTTCCTATACAAAGAGGAAAGGCTATGAGGGACACAGAGAAGAATGCCACGTGATGATAAAGGCAAAGACTGGTGTAAAGCATTTACCTGCCAAGGGATACCTGGTACTTCTGGCAACACCAGAGACTGCATTATGGAACAGATTCTCCCTCAGACCCTCCAGAAGAAACCAACTGTCCGCTCCTTAATTTGGACTTCTAGTCTCCAGAATAGTGAGAGAATACATTTCTGTTGCTATTCATGAAAAGTTTGTTTTAATTTGTTATACCAACCCCAGAATTAATTTATTTCTCATAATAGCTCATGAATAACTACCTATTATCACCCAATTTTATATGAGGAAAATAAGGTTACAAGATGTTAGTTTACACAGCTAAAGGTGGAGACAGATGATAACATACAAGTTATCAGACATATGCCACATTGCCTCCTAATCTGGCCCAATTTAGTAATTATAGGTATTCATAGGCATAAAGCTAGCTTGAATTGCTAGCATTGACCATCAGAATGGTTGCTAAATCTTCCATTTCTAACTTGTACATAGTGGAAAAGGATTACTAACTGTAGTTCCATACTTCAAAAGTATGTGTATAAGCTTCTATATAAGAATCATTTTTATCACTATGATTTAAAACTTGTCACCATGATTTAGTGGGAGTTTACTACAGCACATTTTGATTATACATATTTAGACATTGCCTTTTAAAGATGACTGAAAGAATTTGAGAAACGAAAGCAAATGCTAAAAATCCTTTAGGCAGGAAATATCAGAGGAGTGAAAGCTGGTTTTCATTGTTCAAATAATCATTCCACAACACTTCAGCATTTCACAATGGCATGTTACATGTGTTGTTTTATTTATGTGATGGGAAAGTAACAAGGCAGTACAACTTATTTAATAAATCCAGATTTCGGTAGAACAATATTTGAGAACAAAATCTTTATTATGATGTATACCTGTGTCCAATCATAAATTAGTAAACCTTTTCTAAATCATCTAAAATCAACCTAAACTTATCTGAGTTTCCTTAAATCTTTATTTCAGTAATAACATTTATATAAAAATGAATCACTTTTTAATACCTCAGACTGCCCATTAATGTATGAGTTTTTTTCTTCGTGTTTTTTGGTCTTTTAAATTTTATGCCTCAGAAATTTTTTTGATAATTCCAGTTTTTACAATTTTTATGTCTTTTAAAATAAAGGTATATTTAGTATGTGGTAAATATTTTTGTGTCTATGGTGATGTAAATTTTACCTTGTACCTTGTCACCATTTAATGAATGAAAGTAACTTCATCTAACAAAGTGGTTCTTTAAGTTTAGAGATCACTGAATATACTTGTATGTCTTCTTCTACTTTCATTCAATATACAGTGTAAGTACATAAAGCTACACAATTCTGACTCCCTTCCATATATTAAAAATGTGTCCCGAGGACTAAAAGACGAGAGAACAAAAAGTTATAGAAATGGTATGTTTACATAGTACCTATTGAACACTGTTTTTTTGTAGCATAATGGGTAATTTTCAAGGGTCACTAAAAATTCATTAATGAGGGCAGCACCCCTTAAAGGAGTAGGGCGCCAACCCCATATGCCGGAGGTGGTAGGTTCAAACCCAGCCCTGGCCAAAAACCTGCAAAAAAAAAAAAAAATTCATTAATGAATGAAAGCTATCCATTATGTCTTTCAGTCCTTGGGACACATTTTTAATAGAGGTAAGGGAGTCAGAATTGTGTACCTTTATGTACTTACACAATTGTGTACTTTTATGTACTTACATCATTCATTAATGATCATTCATTCATGAATTTTTAATGACCCTTGAAAACTATCCATTATGCTCCCCAAGAACAGTATTCAATAGGTACTATGTAAACATACCATTTCTATAATTCTATAGGGAAGGGAGTTATAATTGTGTACCTTTATGTACTTACACTGTATATCAAACAATTCTCCAACAGATTTTTTAGTGTCTTCTATGTATAAGTTATTATACTACACCCAATGGGGTAAATATCAATTAAAATGTTATTAATACTGTTCACCAAGGACAATTAAACTTCAGTTGTATTATTACTAAATAGTTCTAAAATATTGCTTTTAGTTTACTGAAATGCCAAGCATATTTGGTAATATCTATATGCCCCTTTGAATTCCATTTCAGTAGCATTAATTATTATGGATGCCAATAGTTTCATATATATTAGTAAAGTTCATCTATAGATACACCTTGTTTTCTGTTTTTTTATTAAATCATAGCTGTGCACATTAATGCAATTATGGGGTACAATGTGCTAGTTTTATATACAGTTTGAAATACTTTCATCAAAATGGTTAACATAGACTTCACCACATTTTCTTACTTATTGTGTTAAGATATTTTTATTATACCCTTAGTAGATTTAACATGTACCCTTGTAAAATGCACCATAGATGTGGTCCCACCAATAACCTCCCTCTACCCATTCTTTCCCTTCCTGTTCCCTCCCTCTCCACTTTCCCTACATTCTTGTGTTGTAATTGGGTTATAGTTTTCATATGAAAACTATAAATTGGTTTCATAGTAGGGTTGAGTACATTGGATACTTTTTCTTCCATTCTTGAGATATTTTGCTAAGAAGAATATGTTCCAGCTCCATCCATG
>CAUYRH010052918.1:0-19917 GCA_963574655.1 Perodicticus potto
GGGGTGAGGGAGGAAAGGGGAGGGAGAGGGTGGGGGGAGAGATGATAAAGGGTGAGATCACACTTGTGGTGCATATGTGAAGGGTCAGGAGAAATCTTCTAAATACGGATCAAAATTGTTTTCACATAGTAAATGAGAAAATATCATGAATATCATGAATGTTACATTAATCAGGTGGATAAAAATATCTCCGATTGTATGGGAAGCCCGCACACTGTACTCCAAGCCTGAATCATTGTACACAGTTATGACTTAATAAAAAAAAAAAGAATTTTCTAGACACAAACAATTGGTTTATGTATAGCTAACAAGGTGGCTTCTTTAAATTTATTATTCCCAGACTGTACTGAGGCACTGTGGGGCTCAGAAGGGAACTCAAAAGAGAAGTGCAGAATATTTTAAATACTCAAGGAGGACACAGTGGTAACTCAACATCTGTGAACATTAGGAGCTTTAAGTAGGTCGTAGTTTCAGTTTCAACATTAGATTGTACCACATTGCTTTTAGTGAGATCATATCTCTGTGCATCTGGGTTTTTGGTGATTATTGTGATAATGAAGCAAATACTAGTAAAAAAAATGTGGAACAGGAAATGAGAGTGACAGCACTTAACCTGTTTCTAAGATTAGAAGGTTGTGCAGTAAGCAATAGGCACACATATCCTATTAGTAAGAAAACGTGATTAAGAATGAAGTAATTTTTATTTATTTATTTATTTTTTACAATTTATGTGAATTATCCTTTTTAAGGCTACTAAGAGTTTGGGACATAAATGATTATTAAATTATTTGGATCTAATATAACTCTTAGGTATTCCTTTTGGTCTAGGGACTTCATGAAAAAATTGGTCAAACACTGAAGGTTACCACAAACTAAAGACATTTGGCAAACATTTAAAATTTTTAACTCTAAAAATTGTGAATTTTTAAATCATTTAAAAATATTTTTTTTAGTGGCCTTTTTCTCTTCTGAAAAGCTTTTGTATTTTTTGCCATCATTTAATCTAAATGTATAAATGCAATCATATCCTTTCAAAAGTATCTTTTCTGTTTTCTCTAATTGGCTTCTACCTCCCCACTCTTGCCAGCTGGCACAGTAGCAATCTCATATTTATCCTTGTTTGTTTTTTAAGAATATGCTTTCATAAGACATACATACATAGTTATTTATTCAAATATACAAGGCTAAAAAAGCTACTGTTTTATGAATATGTTATATTATTTCACTGCATGTTGCTTTTACAGTAAGTATATATAGGAGAGCCCTAATTCTTTTCTTGAAAATTTTATTTAGTAATTTTAGTACTTTCTAATTTTGCAAGCATATTATATATATTTTGGAAAAATTAGAAAAGAAAGATAGGCAAAAAGAAAAAAGTTAAAATCACTTGTAATTCTGTCTCTTCTCCCAAGTTAATTATTATTACTATTGTGATACTAGAACTTCTAGACTTTTAAAAAGTGTATAAAAATGTCTCAGTGGCTGATGCAAAGGTACATATGTTTCCTTTCTTTTCAAGAAATAAAAAGTAAAACATACTTGTAAAAATTCAATTAATGTAAAATACCTAAAGTAAAAGTCTTCTCATTTCCTCCCATGTCTCAAAGTTAATTTCTAAAACTCTTTCATTGCGTGTATAAATATCTGTATATAACATACATAGTTTTTTCTCCTACATCAAAATAGAGTCAATTAAATCTGTATACTACCTCATTCTTTGTTTTTTTTTAAAGACAAGGTCTTGTTCTGTTGCCTGGACTAGAGTTAAGTGGCATCATTATAGCTCACTGCAACCTCAAACTCTTGAACTCTAATAATTTATTCTCCCTTAGCTTTCTTGCCAGGTAGGACAAGGTGAGTGCCACCATACCCAGCTAATTTTTCTGTTTTCTTTTGTTTTTTTGTTTTGTTTGTAGAGATAGGGTCTCACTCTGTTGCTTAGACTGCTCTTGAACTCTGGGCCACAGGCAGTCCCCCTACCTTGGCCTCCCCAAATGCTAGGATTATAGGCATGAGCCATCATGATGGGCCTTTGATTTTTTTTTTTTTTAAGGCAAGCGTGAAACAAAATTTATTGAGGACCAGAAAGACAGGATTACAGGGTAAGAAAGTTTACAAAGTAAGATGCATTCACCATAGATAGAGAATGGGCCTCCCCAGGACAAGTAGGCAAAGAGTCCCCCTTCATTCTTTTTAATGGTTACAGAGAATTACATTGGCTGTAACGACTCTCATTTAACCTATTTCCCATTTCTCTAAGGTTGTTTACAGGTTTTCATATTACAAGTAATGTCATAGTGAATATCCTTATGTATATAACATGAATCTTTATGTGAAAGTGAGAGTATTTGGTTGTTTAGAATCTTATAACTATTTAAGACAATTGTCAGACCAAACAATATTGTATATTTTACATTTTGGTAAATGGTGCCAGGTTGTTTTCCAAAAAAGTGAACTAATGTATAGTCTAAATAAGTAAGAAATTTGTATTTATGCAATGATCATGTTCATGGCTTTAAATCTTTCCCCAGTATCTGCTGAATTAACATAATTTACATTAAATTTTTTTCTAGCCCTCATAATATTATCTGAGATTTCTATATATTCAATTGTTTTAAATAAATCATGAAAATAATTTATTGGAATATCACATATAATTATTTGGCTTAACTTTATTTTCTTTTATTAAAATGTAAAAAAATTTAATAGATTTAGGGGATACAATTTGAATTCTATTACATGCATTAAATATATGTTATATGGTGGTGGAGTTTGGTCTTTTGGTGTGTTCATCTCCTAAGTGGTGTATGTTGTATGCTATAGGTAAATTTTCATCCCTTTTTCCCTACTATCCTTCCCCCCTTTGACTCTCCAATGTTGATTATACACTCTATATGTCCTTGGGTAGCTATAGTTTAGCCTCTACTTATAAGTGAGAACATGAGTCATTTATTTTTCAGTTCCTGAGTTACTTCGGGTACAATCTATTCAATCGCTGTAAAAGATATTATTTTATTATTTCTTATTGCTGAGTAGTACTCCATGGTATATATATGTGGTATTTTGCATATTTTCTTAATAAACTATCAGTTGGTGGCCTCTTAGGTTGATTCTATATTTTATCCAATTGTAAATTGTGCTGCGATGAACATATGAGTACAGGCATCTTTTTTTTTATTTTTTTTTTTAGAGACAGAGTCTCACTTTGTCACCCTTGGTAGAGTGCTGTGGCATCATAGCTTACAGCAATCTCCAGCTCTTGGGCTTAAGCGATTTTCTTGCCTCAGCCTCCCAAGTAGCTGGGACCACAGATGCCCACCACAACACCCGGCTATTTTTTGTTGCAGTTTGGCTGGAGCTGGGTTTGAACCCGCAACCCTTGGTATATGGGGCCAGCATCCTACTCACTGAGCCACAGGTGCCACTCAGTACCTTTTTGATATAATGATTTGTCTTCCTCTGGGTACCCAGTAGTGGGATTGCAGGATCAAATGATACATCTACTTTTAGTTCTTTGAGAAATCTTCATAGAGGTTGTACTGGTTTACATTTCCACCAACTGTGTATAAGTATTTCCTTTTCACCACATCCATACCAGCACCTATTATTTTTTGGGTTTTATCTTAATTTGAGTGAAACGGTATCTCATTGTGGTTTTTATTTGCATTTCCCTGATGATCAGTGCTCCTGAGCATTTTTTTCATTTGTTTGTTGGTCATTTGTATTTCTCCTTTTGAAAAATGCCCCTTGATGTCTTTTGCCCCTTTTTAGGGGGATGTTTGTTTTTTATCTTGCTGAATTGTTTGAGTTCCTTTTAGGTTCTGGATATTAGACCTTTGTTTGACACTTAGCTTTTGAATATTTTCCCTCGTTTTGTGGATTGTCTGTTTACTATTTTCATTATTTCTTTTGCTGGGAAGAAGCTTTTTAGTTTAATCAAGTCTTGTTTGTCTATTTTTGCTTTTATTACATTTTACTTTTGGGGTCTTTGTCATAAATTCTTTACCATGGCCAACCTCCAGAAGAGTTTTTACTAGATTTTCTTTTGGACGTTTTAGTATTTCAGGTTTTACATTTAAGTCTTTAATCTGTCTTAGGTTAATTTTTCCGTATAGTGAAAGATTGGGATCTAGTTTCATTCTTTTGCGTTTTGCAGTATCATTTACTGACAAGAATGTCCTCTCTTGGCTCGGCGCCTGTGGCTCAACGGGCTAGGGCGCCAGCCACGTTCACTTGAGCTGGCGGGTTCGAATCCAGCCCGGCCCGCCAAACAACAATGACTGCTGCAACCAAAAAATGGCCGAGCATTGTGGCGGGCGTCTGTAGTCCCAGCTACTTGGGAGGCAGAGGCAGGAGACTCGCTTGAGCCCAGGAATTGGAGGTTGCTGTGAGCTGTGATGCCAGAGCACTCTACCTAGGGTGACAGCTTGAGGCTCTGTCTCAAAAATAAATACATAAATAAATTAAAAAAAAAAAAAAAAGAATGTCCTCTCGCCAATGTATGTTCTTGTCTACTTTGTCAACGATCAGTTGGTAGGTAAGTATGTGGCTTTATTTCTAGGTTCTCCACTCTGTTCCATTGATCTATATGCCTATTTTTATACCAGTACCATGATATTTTGTGTACTATAGCCTTGTAGCACAGTTTGAAGTCTGGTAATGTGATACCTCCAGATTTGTTCTGTCTATTTAAGATTGCTTTGGCTATCTGGGCTTATTGGTTCCATATGAATATTAGAATTGTTTTTTCTAATTCTGTGAAAAATAATATTGGTATTTTGATAGGATTTGCATGGAATCTGGAGGCTGCTTTGGACAGTAGAGACATTTTAACAATACTGATTCTTCTGATCCATGAACATGGACTATTTTTCCACTTGCTTGTGTTGTTTGTAATTTCTTTTAGCAGTGATTTGTAGTTTCCCTTATAGACAGTTTTTATCTCCTTGGTTAAATTTAATCAACAAAAGAAAAAAACAGCAAACAATCCCATTTACTACTGGGCAAGAGACATGAACAGAAGCCTCTCTGAAGAAGATAAATGGCCAACAAACATGTGAAAAAATGCTCATCATCCCTAATCGTCAGAGAAAAGCAAATCAACACCACCTTGAGATATCACCAGTAGACAGCAACACAGTGAGGACCCCCTTGTCACAAAGTCCCAAAGCTGCAGATGCTGGCATGGATGTGGCAAGAAGGGCACACTTTTACCCTATTGGTGGGACTGCAAGCTAGTACAGCGTAATTTAAGTTGTGGGGAGGTGGGTGGAGGAAGGTGGAAAAAAGAGGAGGGAAGGGGATAAGTGTGTTCCCATGTAATGGGCATAATGTAAGGGTACATGGCATACTTCCTGAGTGCAGGACACAACTATGACAGGGACCTCACAGAACAAATGCAAACAATATAACCTGATTGCTTGTACCCTCATGTTAATCTGAAATTTTTTAAAAAAATAAATACATTGTACTACAGTTACATGTATAAAGGCTAAAAGTCTAAGATCAAGATGTGTGCCCAGCCATGTTTCTTCTGAAGGCAGCTATAGAAGGATCTGTCCAGACCTCTTTCTTAGTTTCTGGTGATAGCATAACTCCAATCTTCAAATGGAATTCTCCTTGTGTGTGTGTCTGTCTCTGTGTTCAAATTTCCCCTTTTTAACAGGAGACAGTAATACTGGATTAGGGATAATGTAAATAGGCATTATATCCTAATGAACTCATTTAACTTGATGATCTACAAAGACCCTATTTCCAATTACATTCATAGGTTGTGGGAGTTAGGACTTCAACATCTTTGGTGGGAGGAGACATAATTCAATTCTTAATAGATTGTCAAAGTGGAAAAGTAGGAAATGGGACTCTGGGAAGGGAGGAAAGCATGTGCCTTAGAACAGGAAGGAAGAAAACTACACAGTAAGAAGAGCCTAGATCATGAAAAATATTACATGCCCTTTGAAGTACATCCTGTGCGCAGATGATAAAAGTCATAGAAAGACCATTCTAGTATCAGTGTGAAGAACAGATGTATTAGGAACTACACTACAAATAGGGAGAATATTTGTGAGGTTACTATAGCTACAATTCAGGAAAGGGATGATGGAAATGATGGAATGGGTTGATTTCATTATGGGAGAGAGAAAAGATGAGAAAAAAAAGTAATTGACATATATTGATTGCCTAATATAGACTGCTAGGCTGCAGATTACCTCATTTAGTCCTTACAGTAATCTTATGCTGTTAAGTACTGTTACTTTCATTTGTATAAGTAAACTAATTTTGACCCTCAAAGACTTGTCTAATAAATAAATAAAATCAGTGGAAAATGTTTATATGTAGTTCATAGATGAGAGAAAATAGAAGAAATATCAGTTATATTCAGAACTATCTATGTATTAAGTAAATTTTGGGGGGGAGAAGCAGAGAGGAGGGGAGAATAAATATGCATTTACATAAAGAAAACTGGAAAAATTTACAAAAACTAGTAAAGTTATTACCTGGATGGTAGAGTATAAGGAATAGAGAAAGAAGAAAAGTAGGAACAGGAGGCAAAATGAGAATCCTTAAGATACAATTTTTATATTCTTTTGAAATTTTAGTTATTTGAACACACTTCCTCTTTAAAAAACAACATAAAACATAAAGATAGAACACGTCAGTAGAAGAGCAAAGACAAGCCAGGATGCAGAAGATTATGTAGAAGCTAGCTTTAATCTTTTGATAAAAACCCACAACCTTAATTTTGTTTACTTAACTTGCCTGATTTGTCATTATCATTATACGTTTTATTGAATGTTCCTTATAGTAAAGAGAAAACAACTTTAAAGACTGTGTGGGTTAAAAAGATAGCTAAATCCAGTAACAATGTAGAAAAATTAGAATCAGTAATCCCTATTATCATTTTGTTAAACTGCTAATCTCCATGAAACATAAAGTCCATGTACTTACCTAGTCACATAAAGAATAACACAAATGAATGTAGGGAGGGAAGCTATATTGCAGTACAATACTAAGAATTAAAACGTTTGCTTTTTACAGTAAAGAAATATATAAGAGGAAAGAAATGTAGAGTTAATGTTCCTATTTAATTTCTATACTTAGAATAATTTTTACATTTACAAAAATCGATTCACACAAAATTTCTACAATTTTACTACTACCCAATTTCTGCCTTGTCAGAACAAAGAGTGGTGCCAAGAGTGGTAAAAAATCCTTATGGCAACATGAATGGATCTTAGGACCACAGTTATTACAATTTCAACCCTTTTATACTAAATGGCACTTTCAGTGAAAATAATGATAACCACATAGGAGTGGAAAGTAGGAGAACTGTCGTTCAGTCAATTCTTATTTGGAAAAAGATTTTAAAAGAAAGTCTTATTTTGATGCTTAAAAGTAATATGAACACTTCTCTAAAAAAAGGTATCTGGTTTTTGTCCCACATCAATCATATACTCCTTTCTCCCATGGCTGCCTTTGGAGACTTAATATCCTCAAACATACTACTGAACAATAACTCCAAAAATGTCTTCATTGATTGGATATTCTGCCCAGTAAAAAATTATTATTTTATTGGGAATGGCTGTCAGCTATTTTTATTACTCTCCTAAAGGCTCAATCTCTAATTATGTACTATACTTCTCTACCCTGAGAACAAAATGAATTAGATGACTGCCTCTCTTTTCCAGATTGCATATTATGCCATTTTAGGAGCTCAGACTGTGGACCTGAATGGAATTGATATATTTGGTGCCTTTCCCTTGAGAATCTTTAGATTCTCAGAGAACAAGCTAAGGGAAGAAGGCTTGCAAACCTGCTTCAAATATATGTCTTTTAGTTGAAATCTATTCAGGAAAACCTCGCCCACATTCAACTTTTGGAGGTAACAATAAACTATATAAAAGCTTATGGAAAGGAATTTTCAAATGCCTATTTACATTAAAAGGCACCAATACTATCTCCTTCTTCTTCTCTTCTTTTTTTTTTTTTTTTGAGACAGAGTCTCACTATGTTGCCCTGGGTAGAGTGCCATGGCGTCACAGCTCACAGCAACCTCAAACTCTTGGGCTTGAGTGATTCTCTTGCTTCAGCCTCCCAAATAGCTGGGATTATAGGTGCCTGCCACATGCCTGTCTATGTTTTTCTTTTTTTTTTTTTGATTGCAGTTGTCGTTGTTGTTTAACTGGCCCAGGCTGGGTTTGAACCTCCAACTTTGGTGTATGTGGCTAGCGCCGTAACCACTGTGCTACAGGCGCTGAGCTCCTTCTATCCTTATCAAAAAAGAAGCATATGTTCAACTAGAACTGTTGGCTATATAGGATAAGCTGAGGAGTATTTATCTCCAAATACTTTCTCCAACCTATATGACATTTTAATATTTGTTTTTTCTTAGTTAAAGCTTTGTTTCTCTAGAAACCTTTTGTTAAAATTCAAATAAAAGAAATCATAATAAAATATCCTAACTAATATCTTTGGGAAGATCATTTCTTTGGTTTCTTTTCCAACATAAAAGAGAAAATGGCCAACAGTATTCATTTTATTAATGGGAAAAGCATAAGATAAATTTGAGTATTAGGCAACAAAATAGGAAAGAGCTACATGTTACTCACCAGAAAGGAACTGGCTTAGTCCATTCAGATAGTTATAACAAAATATCATAGACAGGATGACTCATAAATAACAGAAATTAATTTCTCAGAGTTCGCGAGGCTAGAATGTCCAAGATCACATTGCAGCAAATTCAATGTCTAGTGATGGTTCACTTGCTCTCTCAAAAAGAGTGTCTATTTTTTTTTTATTTATTTCAGATTAATATGTGGATACACACAATTAGCTTACAATGTTTGCATGTGTGAGGTAAGATTCCTGTTGTAATTGTGTCCTGCACCTAAGAGGTATGCCACATACCCTTAACATTGTGCCCATTACATGGGAACACACTGATTCCCCTCCCTGCTCCTTTTCCGACCTTCCTCCACTCCCCTCCCCACAACTTAAATTACATTAAAATTTTCTCGTATGTAGTCATAAATTAGTTTGTCCACTGACTTCATATTAGTAATGAGTACATTGGATACTTGCTTTTCCATTCTTGTGATATTTTACTAAAGTGAATGTTCTTAACTCTATCCAGGTTAATACAAAAGATGTAAAGTCTTCATCTTTTTATGGCTGAATAATATTCCAGGGCACACATATACCACAGTTTATTAATCCATTCATGGATTGATGGGTAACTGGATTGTTTCCACATCTTGGTGATTGTAAATTCAGCTGTAATAAACAATCTGGTACAACTGTTCTTATGATAAAATGTTTTCTTTTCATCTGAGTAGGTGCCTAGTAATGAGACTGAGGGATATAGTATGGAATGCCTATTTTGAGTTCTTTGAGGATTCTCCATACTTCTTTCCTAAGACGCTGTACTACCTTGCAGTCCCACCAATAGGGTAAAAGTGTGCCCTTGCCAGATCCATGCCAGCATCTGCAGCTTTGGGACTTTGTGACATGGGGGTCCTCACTGGGATTAGGTGATATCTCAAGGTGGTTTTGATTTGCATTTCTCTGATGATTAGGGATGATGAGCATTTTTTCACATGTGGCTTCTGTTCATGTCTCTTGCCCCATGGTAGATGGGATTGTTTGTTGATTAATTTGAGTTCTCTGTAGATTGTACTTATTGACCGTTTGTTGCATTTGTAGCATGCAAATATCTTTCCCCATTCTGAAGGATGTCCATTTGCTTTAATTGTTGTGTCCTTAGCTATGCAGAAGCTTTTCAGCTTAATTAAGTTCCATTTATTTATTTTGTTGTTGTTGTGATTGCTGATGAAATCTTCTTCATAAGATCGTTCCCCAGGCTGACATCATGGAGTTTTACTCTTGCTTCTAGTATTTATTTTGTTTCATTTCTTGGACTTAAATTTTTTAATTCAAATTGAATAAATTTTTGTAAGTGATGAAAGGTGGGGTTCCAGTTTCAGTCTTTAACATGTGGTTATCCAGTTTTCCCACCTCTATTTATTGTATAGGGAATCTTTTTCTCAGTGTATGCTTTTCTTTGGTTTATTGAAGATCGGATGGCGAGAAGAGGCTGGTTTCATCTCTTGGTTTTCTATTCTGTTCCATATGTCTATGTTGCTATTTGGGGGCCAATTCCATGCTGTTTTGGTCACTGTGGACTGATAATATAACCTGAAATCTGGCGGAGTGATGCCTCTGACTTACTAAGAATTGCCTTGACTATATGGGGCTCTTTTCTGATTACATACTAAAATACGTATTATTTTTTCCATTTCTTTAAAGTATGATGGTAGTATTTTAATGGAGATTGCATTGAATCTATAGATTGCTTTGGATAGTATAGACAGTTTAACAATGTTGATTCTTACCAGCCAAGAGCATGGTATATTCTTCATTTGTTAATGCCTTCTGTTATTTCTTTTCTTAGGGTTTCACAATTCTCTTTGAAAAGATCCTTCACCTCCTTTGTTAGGTATATTCTCAGGTATTCCATTATCTTTGAAGCTACTGTGAAGGGTATTGTGTCCTTGATTTGCTTCTCAATTTGACAGTTTTTGGTCCATAGAAAGGATACTGATTTGTGGACATGAATTTTATACCCTGAGACATTATTATAGTTCTTGATCACTTCCAAGAGTCCTGTGTTTGAGTCTCTGGGGTTAAGTATAAGATCATATCATTAGTAAAGAGTGAGTTTGACCTCCTCTGTCCCCATTAGGATGCCTTTTATATCCTCCTCTTGCCTGATTGCATTGCCTGGAATGCCCAGAACTATGTGGAATAGTAGTAACGATAGAGGATGTCCTTGTCTGGTTCAAATTCTAAGTGGAAAAGCTTTCAGTTTTACTGCATTCAGTATGATATTTGCTGTGGGTTTGTCATAGATTGCTTCTCTCAGTTTAAGAAATGTGGTATTTACACCTCTTTGGTTCAGAGCACAACTACAAGAGGGACTCTATCTAACAAATGCAAATATTATCCCTAGTTGTTTGTTCTCTCACAATAACCTGTAACAAAAAAAAAAAAAAAATAGATTATCAAAAAAGGGAAATGTGCCAACTATTCTTGTTTTCTTAAATGTTCTTGTTAGAAAAGAAAGCTAAGTTCTGTCCAGTGCTTCTTTTGAATCTTCAGAGGATCATATGATCTTTGTTTTAATTTCTATTTATGTGGTGAATTACATTTATGGATTTGCATATGTTAAACCAACCTTGCATCCTGGGATAAAGCCTATTTGATAATGATGTGTATTTTTTTTAATGTGTAGCTATATTTTACTTGCTAGGATTTTATTGAGTATTTCTGCATCAATATTTACTAGTGAAGTTGGTCTGTAAGTCTTCTTTTTAGTTGGGTCCTTTCCTGATTTTAGGAATCAGGGAGATGTTTGCTTCATAGAACGTGTTGGGAAGATTCCTTCCTTCTCAATGCTTTGGAATAAGTTCTTCAGTATCAGTACAAGCTTTTTTTTGAAGGTTTGATAGAATTCTGATGTGAAATCATATATTTTATGGCTTTTTTGTTGTTGTTGGGAGCTTTTTTATTGTTTCTTAAATTATGGTGCTTGATATTGGTCTGTTCAGGAGATCAGTGTCTTCCTGGCTAAGTGTAGGGAGGTTGTGTGATTCCATATATTGGTCCATTTCCTCCACATATCAAATTTCTGGGCGTAGACTTTTGTAGTAATCAGAAATAATCTTTTGGACGTCTGTGGTATTAGTTATTTCTCCTGCTTCATTTTTGATTGAGATTATTAAAGATGTTACTTTTCTGTTTTTATTAATCTGGCCAGAGATTCATCAATTTTGTTTATTTTTTTTTAAAGAACCAACTTTTTTTTCCCCTTAGTTTTCTGAATGATTTCTTTTGTATTCAATTTTGTTTATTTTCTTCTGCTACATTTGGTACTGGATGGCTCTTGCTTTTCCATTTCATTAAGATGATTCATTATGTTGTTGATGTGCACTGTCTCTATTTTGCAGATGTGGGCATCTAACATGTTAAATTTCCCTCTTAGGAGTGCTTTTGCATTATCATACAGCTTTTGGCAGCTTGTGGCTTCATTGTCATTATGTTTGAGGGATCTAATTTCTTCTTTTATCTCCTCCTTGACCCACTGTCAGTCAGCATAAGGTTGTTCAGTTTCAACGACTGTGTGGGAATGAAGGTTTTTGTTAGAGTTGAGTTCTACCTTTATTTCCTTGTGCTCTGAACAGACACAAAGTATGATTTCAGTTCTTTTAATTTTGTTGAGGTTTGATTTGTGTCCTAGGATATGATCAATCTTGGAATATGACCCAGGGGCTGACAAGGCAAACATATACTCATTAGTTTTTGGATGGTATGTTCTGTGTATGTCTATTAAGTGCACTTGTTCTAGGGTCAAGTTTTAAGTCTCTTGTTTTTGGTTAGTTTTTGTTTAGAGTATCTGTCCAGTTGTGTCAGAGGGGTGTGAACATCCCCAGCTATTATAGTGTTGTATGATATCATATTGTTTAGACCAGTTATGGTTTAGTTTATAAATCTGGGAGCATTTAAGTTGGGTGTATATATACATTTAGAATTGAAATATCTTCTTGTTGTATTGACCAGTATGAAGTGACCATGTTTGTCCTTCTTAACTCTAGTTGCTTTAAGTCCACTTGCGTCTGAAAATAAGATTGCAGCTCCTCCTTTCTTCTGATTCCCATTTATGTCAAATGTGGTTTTCCAACCCTTCAGCCTGAATCTTGTTTTCTCTTTCATATGTCTTCTGCAGATAATATATAGATGGCTTGTGCTTCTTTATCCAATAGGTCAGCCTATGCCTCTTCAGTGGGTAACTCAAACCATGTACATTTATTGATAGAATTGATGAATGTGTTAGAGTTCTATTCATCTTATTTTTTGAAAGGCCCAATGCTTAGTTTTATCCCTTGCACCATTGGGGAAACTATGTTTTGTCCTTTAGTTGATGGATATCTGCTTTGCTGGTGGTCTACTGTGATGGCCAGTGTAGACAATGTGTCTGAGTATTTTCTGTAGAGCTGGTCTTATAGTGAATATACTCAATGTTTGCATGTCAATAACAATTTGATTTCTTCATTGAATTTGAAGCTTAGTTCAGCAGGATACAGAATCCTGGGCTAGAAATGTTTTGTTTAAGAAGGTTAAAGGTAGATAGAGGACCACCCTCTTCTGGGTTAAAAAGTTTTAGCTGAAAATTGTGCTGTTGTTCTGATGGCTCTGCCCATATATATGAATTCCTGCTCACTCCTGGCTGCTTCCATAATTTTCTCTTTCATTCTGACCTTCGCTGTTTCATTAAAATGTGTTCAGGAGATGCTCTGTTTTCATTGAGATGAACAAGAGTTCAATATCCATCTAAAAGGAGTGTGTCAGAATCTTTGGTGATGCTTGGGAAATTTCCATTTATGACATCTTCTGGGAATGCTTTCATTCTTTGTGTCATTCTTCCCCTTCAGGGACACCTATAAGTCATATCTTTGAACACTTGATAAAGTCTAATAATTTTCTAAGTGATTGTTCTGCTTTTACTCTCTTATATTCTGCTTGTTTAAATGTCTGTTTTAGCTTCAGAGCCTTATCCTCTAGCTCTGACATTCTTTCTTCTCCAGAGTCTAATCTGTTATTGATACTTTCTATTGCACTTTTAGGTTTCTTGAGAGACTGGTTCAGTTTTTAAGCTCCAGTATTTCCTTTCTAATTTCCCCTTGTCTTTCATTCATTTCTTACATCAATTTTTGCATTTCCTTTTGTTCATTTTTTCTCTTTCCCTTCAATTTCCTTCATCATTTTTGCCATCCATACTCTAAAGTCCCTTTCTGTCATTTTCATGATTTCTTCAGATGTCTTTTCCCCTGTGGTAGCTATCTCATGTTCCCTTGGGGGTGGGGAGGGTTGATCTGTTCTGTTCTTTCATGTTACCAGACTTTTTTTGTTGGTTCCTCCTCATGTGTGTTTTCTTCTTCACTTCTTTCCTTTAGTTGTTTTTCTTTTGCTTCTTCTTTTTTCTTAAATTTCTTTGTCTCTGCATTTGGGTCTTGGGATAGCCTTTTGGTACATGGACAAAAGGAAGAGAAGAGTAAAGAGTGACAAGGGGCAGAAGAAAGAAAAAGAAAAGGGGTGAAATAAGAAAATAAAGAAAGGGGAGAAGAACTAAAAGAGAAAGACAGAAGTAATATAATGTTTGGCACAGTGCATTGACCTCCACCTGAATTCTGGGACTTGGGTGGGTCAGGTTGGGTGGGTTCTCTGACAAAGGGGCTTGCATGGGGGTGTGGGAATTGCCCAACTCACCTCAAGGGTGGCTGCTGGAGTTCAGCAGGTATGCAAGAGCTGGCCACATGCTCAGACCCTCTGGGCTCTTCCTCCCTGGTGGCCTTCCCACAATGGTAGGTAGTATGGTGTTGGAAGCTGAGATATCCTGGAGTTGTATCTTGCCTGGTAGTTCAATTCTAGCCACTGGGCACCGTCCAAGCTTGCTGTTAGCTCAGGGCCTCCCAAGGCAGAGCCAGAAGCATTCAAGCCCAGAAAAACTATAGGATTTGCCTTCCTTGTCTGCAGCCCTCTGCAAAAGGGCCAGCTAACCTCTGTTTGCATGCAGGCACCTGCCTTCTGTGCTGGTTTTCCACACTCTTGACCTCCTGCCAGGCTCCTGGAGTCCTCTGCTGTGTCATTGTGCTTCTAGAACAATGCTTCTGGGTGGGACAATTTAGCCAGAGGTGTCTGGAATCTGCTTTCCCTGATTTTACCTAGAGCAATTGATGTGGAGATGTCTCTAGTTCCCCATTTTCTCCCCTCTTACAATAAATTTCTGTTGTGAAAGCCTCCCAAGTTTGTGGTGTGTTTTTAAGGCAGCCCCAGGAAATGAATACACCAGTCCTTCCTATTTTCTTCTAAATACCACTTTCTCTATAAAGCCTTCCTTACACATAAAGAGTTCCTGCTTCTCTGTTTTTTCTATATTCGATTATCTTGCTTTATGAAAAATTTTAAATTAAGGTAACTTTAAGTACCTCTAAACCAGGAGCTGTTAGAGAAGAGGCATTGCATCGGTCCAAAATATATAGTATGGACCAAGTAAATCTAAGTCAAATGAATTGAGTAGGCTAAAAATTTTTTAAAACCCCAAGGTGTTCTTTGTAAGTTCAATTAGTAGTGCATTTCTAAAATGCCTCTTAGAATTGCTTTTTTAATTAAAATTTTAAATGATAAAAATTGTATATATTATGTACAACATGATACTTTAAAATACGTATTCATTGTGGAATGGCTTAATAGAGCTTATTTACATATGCATTACCTTACATACTTACCATTTTTTGTGGTGAGAACCCTTAAAATCTATTCTGTTAGTGATTTTCAAAATGGCAATTGTTCTTTACAGATGGCTAGTGCCATCTCTTATGTATATGTTGTTAGTACAGTTGAGTCACATCTTTTAAAGAATACAGCATTGTGTGGCTCCTGTAGCTTAGTGGTTAGGGAACTGGCTTGATATACCAAGGGTGGGGGGTTCAAATCTGGCCCCAGCCAAACTGAAACAACAACAACAACAAAAAATACGGGGTGTTGTGGTGGGCACCTGTATTCCCAGCTACTCAGGAGGTTGAGGCAAGAGAATTGCCTAAGCCCAGGAGTCATGGCACTCTACAGAGGGTGATAAAATGAGACGGTCTCAAAAAGAAAAAAGAAAAAAAAGAATACAGTGTTAAGGCTTTTTTTTTTTTTTTTTTTTTAGGATTCTTCAAAGTAAGTTTTAACCTTTCCAGTCCTATGTCAAAAGATATTCAACACTTTTTTGGTTGTGTTTGTTCACCTACTATGCTAGAGAAAAGTGCAGGCACACCTTTCCTTTTTTTTTTTTTTCTTTTTGAGACAGTCTCACTATGTTGCCCTCAGTAGAGTGCTGTGGCGTCACAGCTCACAGCAACTCAAACTCTTGGGTTTAAGCAATTCTCTTGCTTCAGCCTCCCAGTAGCTGGGACTACAGGCACCTGTCACAATGCCTGGTTATTTTTTGTTGCATTTGTCATTGTTGTTTAGCTGGCCCAGGCCAGGTTCGAATCTGCCAGCATTGGTGTATGTGGCTGACATTGTAACCACTGTGCTACTGGCACTGAGCCACAGGCATAACTTTCTTAAAGGAGAAATCTCATCACTCAGTTTGTGAGTAATGTGAAAGAGGAGAAGAGCATAATCTTCTGACATTGATGAAAGGCTAAATGGGAAGCTTTTATAATGCAAAATGAAAAAAGTCAATAAATGATTGCATGGTTTTCAGCACAAATGGTGAATGAGAAAGGTGGAAGGAGAGAAACCATATTTTACCATGAGACATGCAAGAGAAAGCCTGGATATAATCCTGGGATTGCTTCAAGAAGTATCACTCTCAAAAAAATTATAAGCAAAAATAAATAAAAATACTTCAGCTAGTTAATGTAACTTAAAATAGATTATAAAATCATCAGGTGAGTTCATATTTATGTTTTTCTTTTTTAAAACTGGAGGATAATTACAAATAATCCATCATCCTCTTTCATGCCCCAGATAAATAAGAGCTGGGGAGTGTGAGGGTACCAGAAAAATTGGATTGGAAGGGGTTTTAAAATATAGCAAAAATTAACCTGAAAAGTCCTTTAAAGTATCTCAAAAAATATAGTACATGCTATTTTTTTGTGTGGATAGCATCTGGTGCACTAATTTTTGTACATCCTAAAGTTGAGAATCTTAGGAAACAGGGTCCCTAAATAAAGCCAGAAGATGGGAAAAAATAGCCCCATTAAAAAATTATCTTGCAGCCTGCAGAGGTGTCATATGTACCTTGGTTCATATTATGAGTCTCTTCTCAGAGTGTAAACACAAAATTGTTTTTTTTTGTTTCTTTTGCATTTATTGCCTCTAGCTCTGCTATGATGAACTTTCACCTCCCACAGAGAATGCAGTCACAGCTCATTTGGATCTCCCCAGTTCTTTTCTCATATAAATTGGATTATAGCATATAATCTTGATTCTGTACTTTTGTTCTTGGTGTGTCACATCCCAGGGCAGCACTCGGTATAAACCATACTCTTCCACTTGCTCAAGAGGATTCAGTGATTTCATAGTCCTGACAGTATAGTCACACAATTGAGGGAGGGGCAAGATGGCCCACTGGAAGCAGCTTCCGACAGAGGCTCCTGTCCAAAAGGAAAGATAACCTCCAGAAACTGCCCAATTGAGCTGAAGACTGGGAGCCCAGCTGAGAGAGAGAGGTGATAGCTGCAGGTCACCTCAGAGGCAAGCTGCGACTTCCAGTGACAAAGCTTCAGGCAGAAGAACTGAACTGAAGTTTTCCACCATTCTGCACTTCCAGGACTCCCTTCCCCCCTTTCCTGATGCACCAGAAGCCTGACCTCTGCTGAAACTGAGGGAGGAGGACTTGAGCAGCACCCACCCTCCCTATCTGCCAGACCAGGTGGCCTGCCGGGTACGAGACTCCAGAGCCCCACTGAGCCCCTGCCAGCCCTCAGGCCAGGGATGCCACTGGGACCCCTGCTGCGGCTCCAATCTGTGCCACACCGAGCCTTGGCCTGCGCCAGCAGCGGCCAGGAAATCTGCGGGACTCCCATGCACCCTGATTTGCATGCCACCGGGCCTTAGCCCACCGCCAGCAGCAGCAAGGAAGACTGCTGGGACTCCCTTCTGGAGCTGATCTGTGCCTGGCCTCTGCCTGCCGCCTGCCAGGACCACGGCCTGGCTCCAATCTGTGCCCCAGGCCCACTGCCCACAGTGGCTAGGAACTCCACTCCACCCGGACCCCTGCGGCGGCCCGATAGGCACCCGGCTGGGCCTTGGCTCACCACCAGCAGCCGCCAGAAACTCTGCATGGACTCCTGTGGCCCGGCTTGGCACCCTGCTGGGCCTGGGTCCCACGTGAGCAGCAGCCAGGAAGTCCGCTAGGACTCCCTTCCGGCGCCGATCTGTGTCCCACCCGGTCTTGGCCTGCTGGCTCCAATCCATGCCCCAGGCCTGCCGCCAACAGTGGCCAGGAACTCCACTTCACCAGGAATCCCACGCAGCTCCGACTGGCACTCCGCTGAGTGCCAGAAGTGCCACTGCCAGAACTGGCCAGGAAGTCCGCTGAGACTCCCGTGTGTTGCCGATCTGTGCCCCGCCAGGCCTCGGCCTGCTGCCCACAGGGACCCCGCATGGGTCCAATCCGTGCCCCAGGCCCGCTGCCCTACCTCTGGAGCCCTCATCAGCCAGAGACTGCTGGAGGCATGGGCTCCCTTTTCAAAGGCCACTGGGTGCCCCATCCCATGCCCTGCTGCTTGATCTGGGCTTGCCACACTGTGGAGCTGCTCCTGCAGCCAGAACTCCCTGGGTGGGGCAGTCCCAGAGGAGCTACATAGGGTCACTCCCTACAAAGGTCCAGCAACAACAGAGTGATCTTGCCGGGGTCTAATCTCAGAGAGAAACTTCCCTAACTCTGAGGATGGTCATAGGCAACAGTGAAAAATAATCATGAGACGGAATCAACAGAAAAACTCTGGCAATATGAATAATCACAGTAGATCAACTCCCCCAGGGAACGACAAGGTAGATACAGCACAAGATCCCTGGCATAAGCAAATGGCTGAGATGTCAGAAATCGAATTCAGAGTCTGGATAGCAAATAAGATCAGCAGAATGGAGGAAAAGATGGAATTGGAATTTCAGGCAGTAATCCAAAAAATGACCCAAAAGATGGGATCACACCTACGGTGCATCTTAGCAGGGTACTGGTGAAACTTATTAAAAGTAGAATATCAAAGTCTTCATATAGTGATTAAGAAAATGCCATGAAGGCTATCTTTAACAGTATGACCAAAATATTTCCAATTGTATATGAAGTCAGCACATTGTGCCCCATGATTGCACCAATGTACACAATTATGATTTAATAAAATTATTAAAAAAAAGAATTGAAAGAATTCAAAGATAAAATGACCAAAGATTTTGACACATTGAGACAAGAAGTTGCAGCCCACAAATATCTGAAAAATACAGTAGAATCCCTCAGTAACAGAATGGAACAAGCAGAAGAAAGGATTTCTGACGTGGAAGACAAAGCTTTCCAATGCTCCCAAACTTCCAAAGAGGAAGAGAAATGGAAGGCAAAAACAGATCATTCTCTCAGACAGATCTGGGATAACTCGAAGAAAACCAATATTTGCTTTATAGGGATACCTGAAAACAACGAAGTGACGTCACAAGGCACAGAGCCTCTTCTTTATGAGATTATGAAAGAGAAATTTCCAGACATGCCAAGAGTTTCTGAAATTCAGATAGCAGACAGTTTCAGATCCCCAGCACAACTCAACCTAAATAAGACATCCTCCAGACACATCATAATTAACTTCACTAAAGTTAATATGAAGGAGAAAATTCTGAAAGCAGCCAGACGTAAGAAATCCATTACCTACAAGGGGAAGAATATTAGAATAACTGCAGATCTCTCTTCTCAAACCTTTCAAGTTAGAAGAGAATGGTCATCGGATTTTAATCTCCTAAAACAAAATAGCTTTCAACCCAGGATCTTGTACCCAGCTAAACTGAGTTTCATTTATGATGAAGAAATTAAATACTTTAACGACATCCACATGTTGAAGAAATTTGCTATAACTAAACCAGCTCTCCAGGATATTCTCAGACCTATCCTCCATAATGACCAGTGTAATCCTCCACTACAATAGTAAACTCATCCAGAAACTTTTTATCAAATTTCAGCTTCCACAGTGATGAAAGGATTAAAAATGTCCCCTGGACTTTCTAAAGATTTATCATTGTTTTCAATTAATGTGAATGGTTTAAATTGTCCTCTAAAGAGGCATAGGTTGGCTGACTGCATACAAAAACTCAGGCCAGATA
>CAUYRH010052919.1:0-29084 GCA_963574655.1 Perodicticus potto
TCCCCTGGCTCTCCCCTTTCCCCATATTCTTCTCATCAGCCCAAAGAGAATGTCTTAAGAGAGTTGGGGAGACTTCCTAGAGATGGTGGTTCTTGAACTAGGCTCTCAAGACTGGCTTTGAAGAGTGTGAGGGACATTTCATCTAAGGAAATCCGACAGCCTGGGGATATGTGAGCACAGGGGTTTGTTACTGTGAAAAAATCGCCAGTTTGCTCAGATAGTCCTGGGAATATCCCTGCTTTATTCATACTAAGTAGTGTTATGTCATTGGACAAATTCCTTAAATTCCCAATGCCTTAATTTTCTCATTTGTTAATCGATAATGGCATTAGAATCTTTCAGTCGGATGCTTGGGGTCGGGATTAAATGGAATCAAACATTTGAAGTATTTAACCTAGTGCTGGATAAATATGCTACATGCAGAATGAATGTTAGTTTTTACTACTCCTCAATCCGTGCCCTACTCAACAGTCAGCTTTTTCGTCATTGAAGAGCATTTTCAACACCCGTCGGTGTGGACTTCGCACCTCCCTTCTCTTCCCGGGATTCCTGCCTCGTGTCTGTCACCCTGTGCTCTTGCGTCCCTCGGACCTCTGCTTGGCCTCTGCCCTGAGGAGGACCCCCCCGAGGCACATCATAACCATCTGCTGCAATTTCCCACTTGATTATCCCAGTGGCACACTAGCTCAGATTTTCTGGAACAGAAAGCCCCATCCCCAGGCCCAGCGCACGCCTCCTGGTGGTGGTGTGTCCTCCTCGAAGGGGCCGTCTGGGTTCCCACCCGTCGTGAGCGCTCTCCGTCACCAGGGACCAATTTTCCCCGTTACTTCTTACTGCAGCAGCCGCAGGGTCTGTAGGTTGCATCTGTTTTCTCGCCTCCACACCGTGGCAACCCCGTGTGGCAACCCTGCAATTCTCTCTACCCCGTGGCCTCACTCCTCTGAAGCTGTGGTCTCGCGGTTCATCTCTGCCGTCCAGCCCGCACATCAGTCTTCCCGGACCCTGGCCTGGTCGGACTCCGCCTCTGCTCCCAGCCTCAGCGCCTTCCCCCCCCCCCCCCAGCAGTCTCCCCGCAGGAGGCCGGGCCTCTCTGCACAGGCCCCGCTCCCCTGTGCCTTTCCCCGGCACACTGCTGCGCGCACCTTCGGGTATTCACTCATCCAGCACTGAATAACCGCCACGCCTGGAACCGCCCTTGGCTTTTCCACTCCGGAGCCGTCTTTCTGTCCAGAATGCCTGTCTCCTCCCAGCGTTGCCTTTGAAGCTTCCCTTTTGCCTTCCAAGACCCGCCGAGATTCCGGCCTTGTGTGACGTCCCCTCTCCACTCTCCACGTTTGTCCTGTTCCACGACGTATAATCGTGTTTATTCTTCTTTACATCTTCTGTTACCGTCAGTGCCATGAGCCCCGAAACCGTGTCTGACTTCTCTTAACATCCCTAATTCTCCTCTCTGCTGCCTGCTGAGATTGTGTCTTTCCAGTAATTTCTGTTCAAAAAATGTTTCTCGAATGAATAATGTTGTGGGCAACGTGAAGCCACTTTGTAATACAAGGGGGATGTCGATGAAAGTGGGATTTCAAGAGCATTTGTCTGCTACTAATTACGTGAAGCCTATAAGCTCATTTTTAAGAATATTTGAATGTGACGAAGGGAAGTAAAATTATTTTACTGAGATTCTGAGCCCAGTTTATCCTTTCAGGCATATGGAGGCTTTTAGAAAAAACCTGTGAGACACAGGTGAAAGGAATTCTTCCAACTTGTACCGCCTTGCCAACCAATGTGCATAGTTCTGTATCTTCACTGCAAACAATGTTATATAAATAAGTGCATAATAATCACCAACATGTTGACATTTCCAGATGTGACATTTGCATTTCTAGATGATTGAGCACAATAGAAAACCGTAAGTCAAATTGCCTATCCAAATTCTTAAGTACATGAATGCTAGGGCCCACAGATACACACTTTATGATTTAGTGGGTATCAGACTAGGTGCAGTCACCGATGGCCATTTTTCTAGTTATCTTTAGATACAGTATAGCTTTTTTGCTAGGGAAAATGTCATTGGTAGTGTAATTGAGAATGACCATTTTATACTCAGCAATTTTGAAAGCTTAACTGTTCATTTTCTCAGCATACCATTAGTGTTATTGGCTTATACTAATCCTTTTAAAAGCATTTCACCACTAAGTATGTGGATTCTTGAATATAAATTGCAGATCTGAGTCAAAAGTGCAGAATTAAAACTGTGATCCACAAGAGTGAATTTAGAGGACAATGTAACTATGAGAAAGGGAGGCATTTCTCAGTGATAATATTATTTTTTCTTATTTTATTTAAATATATTTAACTGTGTAATTAACATATTTAAGGGCCCTCCTAAAAAATTTCAACATAATAAATATCTCTGCTTGGTTCATGTTCCTCAGAATGCAATGGAAAATAATGCTGGTTATAATGTCATTTCAGGCGTGCCTTGGCTCTTGATACGAGAAAGGCAAGGTTGGTCCCCTGTGGACATTCTTGATAACAGTGACAAGAGACAGCTTTTTCATCTTTCTTTTCACCTAGTTGGACAACATTATTCATCTCTGTTATGGACACTGAGTAATATAACAAACTTGTAATTACTTAAAAGCAGAATAAGTTTTCCAGGCATCTAGCCTTTTCTCACTTTTCCTTTTTGATCTTTCTAACTTACTAAGTGTATATATTCTCATTTTCATGAGAAAACATAAAAAGTCAAGAAGCCAGCGTGAATGTAGCACAAGAAAAACATTTTTTGCTGTGGGAAAAATGGAGAGTGGTAGGTATATAAGGTTTGGGGATCTTTTTAATACATTAGCCTCCCCATTTCTGAAACCAAGAAAATATGAAAGAGAGCAGGCAAGCAAGAAGCAGTAATGGAAATTTGTCCCAAAATGCCAGTTTGGAAGTCTACAGTAGACCTAGGCTGGAGTAAGTGGAACGGTGCTTTTCTATATGAATGTGCTTCTGGTACCTTAACAAATTACTACCAATTTATTGGCTTCAATTGGGCAGACTTATCTTGAAGGTTCATGAGGGAAGGAGTTCACGCACCCTGGCTTTCTTCTTCCTCCCCCCCTCCTTCCTCTGCTCGCTCTCTCTCCTTTTCTTTCTCAGCCCCAGTAGGCTGGATTCTGCCCCTGCCCTGCCTTTTGTGAATTGTCCCTGAGCAGATACTAAACCCTGCTGGGGCTGTTTTCTGAGGCCACACCGTTCAGCCCTTCCCGTTTCCTTTCCCTCATCTGTGACACCGAGTGCCCCTCGCTCTCCTCTTTCCTGTGTGTTCACATCTGAAAATCCGATCCTCGATCCTCTTTTTTCTTGGCCCTCAATCTGAACTCTCTCTTTTTTTTTTTTTCTTGAGACATAGTCTCACTTTGTCACCCTCAGTAGGGTGTCGTGGCATCACACAGCTCGCAGCAACCTCAAACTCTTGGGCTCAAGCGATTCTCTTGCCTCAGCCTCTCGAGTAGCTGGGACTACAGGTGCCCGCCACAACGCCTGGCTGTTTTTAGAGATGAGGTCTTGCTCTGGCTCAGGCTGGTCTTGAACCTGTGAGCTCAGGCAATCCACCTGCCTCGGCCTCCCAGAGTGCTGGGATTACAGGCGTCAGCCACTGTACCTGGCCCTCTTTTTTCTCTTAGTGGTAATAATATTTTATTTCATCCATGCAAAAACCAACCAAAATAAAGCAACTCCAAAAAGGAACAAGCAAGACAAACAATAAATGGAATAATAGTTGCCTTTCTGTCCCTCTGGAACGGTGTGTTGTGGGCTTTTCTTTTATATCCCCTCTGCTCCTTTCTTAGTTTAAGGTGCCTTGGATGCTTACTGGTCCCCACGGGGTCTCTGTTCTTCCTGTGCCTCTCTGTACACCCCCTAAACACCACCTGACTAGTCTCACTAAAACACTGATACCTCCCCACTGAATCCACCAAGTAGAAGGGATCGCAGGGCAGCTTCGAAGACGATGCTGTGCCCCTTTCTTCATTTGGGCGGAGAGCACAATGGATGCTCATTATTATTCTTGACACATATATGTGTTCTTTTGCATATGTGATACTTTTAGCTAAAAAAAAAAGTACTTTTTTTTAAAAAAGACTCTAAACTTTGTCTTAAACTAGATCCTCACCTTGAAATACCACAGTTGGCCATCAGTTAATTTCAGATTAATTATCCACTGTCTTACCCACAGTTTAGCTATATTAACCTTCCCTTGGAAAGGATGATTCCTTCAGTTCCCCTCACTTCCCACATTGGTTTCTTCTTCTGAGCTTCATTCTCACTGTGTTTCTTTTCTTTTTTTTTTTTCCTCTCTCACTGCGTTTCTATTTAAGAAATTCCATTTTGTTTTGAAACCAAGATTTATACATTCCTTCATCTTTTACAGCAGATCCTTCCCCTTTCTTTGCTGGCATCTCTTCCCAATCTTTATCATCCCCAAATCCATGTTCAGTTAACATACTCCTATGGTGCACTTGACCTGTTTTGTTTATTCTCAGTGTATTTATCAGCTCTCTTCAGTTAGACAGTTGGCCGTGAATTTTCTGCTACTTTGTTTTCAGTGTGCTGGACGCTGCTGTATTTGTTTGGTTTAGTCGTGCTGAGTGTAGAAATAATCCAGAGAATGTTACTGTAAATGTGAAAGGAACCAAAAAATGTTGAAGGCCAGATACGATCTTAGAGTGCTGAGAACAATGGCTTTTGAAAATGACTTCAAAGCTTTACTAAATGTAATAATCCTGCAGGCAAAATCACCTTTTGGAACATTTTGCTCAGAATCACTTGTGCTAATGTTATGTTTACAGCACACTTTAAGAAGATGGGCTAAATCTGCCATATGGTACATGTTTAATCTATTCTCTGCTTATCATCAAATAAATCTTTCTCCATCTTAAATTTCCATTTTTAGGTTCATTTTATCAACTTTTTAAAATAAATGCAGCACATGGCTGTACACTTCAGAGTTTTATATATATTTTTTCTTTTTTCACTTTTATCTAGGACAACTACTAAAAAGAATCTCGGGAGGTGATTGCATTCTCTCCTGCCCTGTGGCCTTCTGATTAACAGGCAGTTTTTAATAGTGGCTGAAACTTTTAACTCAAACTAAAGCTTGAAGTTATATACAAATTGTCCTCTGTTTTTTGTTTTATTTTAATGCTTACTTATTATCATTTCAAATAACGTTTCTGATTTAAAATGAGGATCATCATGTTAAATGTATGCTAATTACATTGTGACTCAAATATTCACAGTTTATTAATTTAAATCTGCATATTTATGTTAAAATCCATTATTTTCATCAGAGATACAATTAAATTCAGTTAAGTACTGAAATATAATTTAATAGGAACATTTACCTACTTCATTTAATTTGGTTTATAAAAATTTATTAGAATGTCCTCTAACTCTCTGATAGATATGATAGATGCCAACACACACTCTTTTTGAAATGTGAATGTTGAAACATTTTGACATTGACATGTGTTTAAGGTGCCCCAAATCCTCAACCTCTCCCAGCCCCCCCCAAAACAATCATTGTGCTAGGCAACGTTAGGTGAAATTTTGGTCAAACACTTCAGCAGAAACTGTTCTAGAACACATAAAGTTTGAAAATCTTGTCCAATAGATTATCCAAACCACCAAATTTTAATACTAAAACCTGAAAATTACAGTGAGAAAGAAGATAAGAAAGAAGATGAGAGAAAACTGTAGACCTTGTCCACTGTGGAATGGCTAATGTTTTTGAGCAATTACTATTTCCTAGGCACAGTGATGAAATTTTTATCAAGAAGTAGAAAGTTGAGGAGGCACCTGTGGCTCAATGGAGTAGGGTGCTGGCCCCATATGCAGGAGGTGATGGGTTCAAACCCAGCCCCGGCCAAAAACTGCAAAAAAAAAAAAAAAAAAAGAAGTAGAGATTTGAAATAATGTGTTCCTACCCACCAAGATAGTAGTCTAATATTACTAACATAAAACCTAGGAATATCTGGAATCAGTGCCTGCATGCAGACAAAGATATATTATTTTTGGTTTCTGTATGCAAACAGAAAAATGTTGAGAAAAATTGAATCCATAGTCACAGCAACAACAAAAATAAGTAAATGGAACTTGATTAAATTAAAAGGCTTCTGCACAGCCAAGGGAATAATCAACAGAGCAAATGTACAACCTAGAAATCAGAAGAAAATATTTGTGAGCTGTACATCCAAAAAAGAGCTAATAGCCAGAATCTACAAAGAACTCAACAAAATCAAAAGAAAAAGAAAAATCAAACAACCCCATTAAAAAGTGGGCAAAAATATAAACAAAATCTTTCCAAAGGAAGATAGACAAATGGCCAATAAACATGTGAAAAATGGTCACCATTAGTAATGATCAGGGAAATGCAAATTAAACCCACAATGAGATAATCACCACTGTTGGAATGGCCTGTATTAAAAAGTCCAAAAACAATAAATGCTGGCATGGGTTCAGGAAAAGGTATACGTATACACTTGTTGATAGTCCTGCAAATTAGTACAACCTCTCTAGAAAACAGTCTGGAGCTTCCTTGAGGAACTAAAAGTAGATCTAGCACTCAATCCAGCAATCTCACAAAGGAAAAAAAGTCATTTTATCAAAAAGACTCCTTCACCCAAATGTTTATTATAGCGCAATTTATAATTGCAAAGATGTGGAACCCGCTCACATGCCTGTTAGTTCATGAGTGGGTTAACAAAACTTGCATATGTATACTGTGTAGTACTACTCGCTGGGAAGAAGGATGACTCGGTGCCTTTTGCAATAATTTGGATGGAACTGGAGACCATTATCCTAAGTGAATTATATAAAGAATGGAAAAATGGGCTCGGCTCCGGTAGCTCAAGCGGCGAAGGCGCCAGCCACATACAACAGAGCTGGGGGGTTCAAATCCAGCCGGGGCCTGCCAAACAGTATTGACAACTACAACCAAAAAAATAGCCAGGCTTTGTGGTGGGCGCCTATATTCCCAGCTACTTGGGAGGCTGAAGCAAAAGACTCCTTTAAGCCCAAGAGTTTGAGGTTGCTGTGAGCCGGGACACAACGGTATTCTACTGAGGTCAATTAAGTGAAGCTCTATCTCAATAAATAAATAAATAAATAAATAACCCATGTATTCAAAACATTTGTACCCCAATATTACTCAGAAATTTAAAAGAATTTTAAAAAATGCTAAAAAACCGACCCAAAACAAACAACAAAAAAAGAGAATAATACGAAATAATTAGGTAAGTTATTCCAGGAATAAGAAGAGCATTTGATGTTATTAATAAATCAGTTTTTATAATCTTTCATGACTGTTATGATCATTCATAAATTTAAAAATCCGTTTCTAATAAAAATGATTAGAAAGTTAGAAATAAAAAGTCCTGTTTTAAAATAACAAGGAATAGCTGACTCAGTCAACAGCATCATTTAAGTAGAATATGTAAGGAGCAGTTCAACCAAGGTTAAGAAAAAAAACTGAAAAACTACTTTTATTAGTATTTAACATTATTCAGGAAGTTCTAAGTAAATGTAATTACACCATAAAAGGAAATGAAGTGGAAATATTGGGAAAAATAGGCAAAGTAATACTTATTTGCAGTTGATACGATGATTTTGTAAATTCATAGGTATTACTGGATTCAGATTGATCCAAGTTTTTCTCCAGAACTTTCTTATTATTTGTAGCCTAATTTGTCCACATTCAAAGCTTTAATTTCATCACCTATTAAAAAAGGATAATAATAGCACTCATTTTGTAAGTTTTGGAGATTAAATAGAATAAATAATATATCGCATTTAGCACAGTACTTGTCTGAGAGTAAATGTTTTAGTAAGTGCAGTAGTAATAAAACTTAAGAATGAAAATGAAACTTGAGCCTAGTAAATAAATGTGGAAAAATCAGTTTCTCTGTCATCTACCAGGTACATGGTCCGCTTTTGTTCATGAATTCTCTGTCTTGAGCTGTGCTGTTCAATTCAACTTTCTGCAGTAATTAAACTGTCCTATGTTCTCCGACATGATAATTGCTAGTCACCTGTGGCTACTGATAACCTGTATGTAGCTAGTGTGACTGAGGAGGTGAATTATGAACTATATTAAGTTTTAATAAATTTAAATTAGGTGGAACATGTGGCTAGGGGCTACCATGTTAGAAATTAAAGCTCTAGAGGATAACAAATTCAGATGGCTGTATAGTTATTGTTATGCCGATGATTCCCAAATTACCTCTGCAGTCCATGCTCTTTTCTGTATCTAACCTTCACTGTGGATGCTGCGTATTCCCTTTTCTACTCCTCATCCACCCAGACTTGAATATTTCCGTTTTCTCAGTTGCTCCTTGAACTTAGCAGTTCTAAAATCGAACTCATGAATTGGCTCCACTGCTGTTCAAGGCAATGAAAAATGTAAAAATGTTTCCCTGTGAAACAAATCATTTGTTTCCCAGTGTCCATCCTCTCCTCTTCCTTCAGTGATTTCAACCGCCAGTTTTGTCATATCCTAAAACTGATGGCTGTTTTGGGAGCCGGTGTTAAAAACAAACTGAGGCGGTATCAGAATGATCAGCAGGAAGAGACCCGGGTTCACGGAGTTACCCTTGGCAGTGTGGAGCTGTCCACTTCTTTACGTGAGAGCGTAGCATATTTCTATTTTGCTTGTGCCACTGTCATTTTGGATTTCTTTGAAATAAACCTAATAATCCCACCCTAATACACATATAAGAAAATTATGAAAACATAAAGGGCATTCTAAAATTGAATAAATGGAAAGTAATCTCAAACAATGATAATCATGATCATTGTCATACTGCTGCTTGACTAGTCCTTTACCTGCAATATATAGTGAATGCTAAGTAAATTTTTGCTTATACCAGCAACAATAAATACTTGTAGAATGAATAAATGTTCCTTTGAGAAAGAGAGATAATGGATCCATTTAACAAATATCTACTGCGTACCTGAAATGCCAGCTTGATTGTTCTCTAGTCTGTAGAATAAACACAAAACAAAATAAAACAAATGAAAGCAGAAGCAAAGAATTAAGATCCAGTACCTAAGTATCGTTCTTTTCATTGATAACTTGCAAATATTAATTAGAGACTTAGCCGGGAAAAAGTTTGACTTTGGAAATAGCCTTTTGAAAATCATTCTGTATGGAAGCTAAACAAAAAATAAAATCACACTGCTCAGCCCTGAATTATCTTCATATAATTTCAAAAAACATGAACTGGACAAAGCATTTGAACAGAATAAGCAAGACAGGACAAGCGTGTTGCAAATATTCATAGAGTTTCAGCAGGCATTGCAAAGCGAGGTTGGAGAAATACGACAAATTCCCTAAACATTAGCAAATGTTTATTATGACAGACTGTTAATATTCCAGGGACGTGTTTATATATGTTTTGTACATACTTACTGCTACAAAACCCTGAGGGAATGAGTAGTATGTGTTTCACCTTCATTTTGCTGATGAGGGTTTAGACGCACAGAGTGGAGAGGCTCGGCCGGGCTCCGACTGCGGGACAGCAGTGAAGCTGACTTTCAGTGTCAGGCACTTTTCCAGAGCTGGCTGTCCTAACCTAGTATGGTGTGCCGACCGTCGTGATCCTTCATGTCTGGCACAAAGTACAGTTATCCACCACATGGAGAATATTCCTGCAGACTAGGAAGGGGGCAATCATCAGCATTTCAAGGAGTACATCTGTAATTTGAAAACGGCTTCACCACTACCCCTTACCTGCTGGTATACTCCACTGTGAAAACAGTAGCCTGTCATCACTGACCTGAACAAACCACAGCAGGAATCCTCAAATTTAAATGGAAATTGACGTCATTCTTATTTTAAGCATTTTTCCTCTGCCTTTTGTCCTTTATTGTCCTGAAATCAGTAGATAATTGGTTCAGAATTTATATAATAAATTAGTCACTTTTTAGTAATAACCATGACGTTATCATTTACAAAAAAGAGAAGGAATGGAATAAAAATAAATGCCCAAATCGGGTATGACTATAATACTAGCTTTATGTGAAAATAAAAGGTATACTACACGAGTAAATGGACAGAGCTTAAAATAATAATTTACTTGCCACACACATGCAGAGCATTTTGATGATCAAGAAAGTTTTATTTTAGAACAGAGCAACAGTAGTTAACAGTAATAAAATACATTACATATTTCAAAATAGCTAGATGAGGGAATTCTGCTCTCACCGTGAAGAAACTGTAAATGTTTGAGGTGACAGGTGATAGGTAAGCTAATTACCCTAATTTGATTAGTATTCATTGCACACAAATATCAAAACCCCACCTCATAAATAAGTACTATTATTGTCAATTAAAAATAAAAATAAACTTATAAAAGGAATATCATTGCACAAAATTAATCAAAGACGTCTCTAAAATAGTTAATTTTAGATCGAAAAAGTCATAATTTGCAATGACTTGCGATGTCTCTGAAACTTGGTAATGATGACTTCATCTTCCAAATATTCCCTTAAGAAGCACCAGTTCACGATTTCAGTTACAGAGCTGGAAAATGATACAAGATTCTAAATGCAGATATTCCTGCATGGGTGAGGTATGTCCCAGACACATAAATTTGTAAGTTAAATATTTGAACACAGAATAATTTTGTGATTCAAAGAATATCGTAAACGGTGATTACAATCCCAAGCTTTTTACCCAAGCCTGGTCATCTACGAAGTACTGGAATGAGTCCTCATGGGCTTATTTGTCACTCCTGTTGATTCTTTGATCTTTCTTTTCAAATCTTTAGCTTATTTTTTTATTTGGTCATTTGCTTCCCCCAAAATTGTTGAGTGTTTAAAATATATTTTGGATAAAAGTACTTCAGCCAAAGTGTTCTTTGCAAATATTTTCTCCCAGATTGTGGATTTTTCTTCATTTTCTTAACAAGTCTTTCAAAGGCCAACAGCTTTTAATTTTGGTGGCCTATCAATTTTTAAAAATGAGTTATACTTTTGATGTTGTGATCTAAGAAATCTTTGCTTAAACCAAGGTTATAGACATTTCCTCCAGAAGTTTTATAGCTTAGGTTTATGTTTAAATCTATGATCTATTAGAGTTAATTTTTGCAAACCATATAAAATATGATTATTGTAAGTCTACATATGAGTAAGTGAAAATATGTCTAACATATTTTATCATGTTTTGTATACTACCATAGTATAATGCCAAGTACTATACTGTGCTTTAAATGTTTCCTTATTTAAACGATCCTGGCAACTATTCTTTGAGTTAATTATACTTATTTCAAAGGTGAGAAAAATGAAGTACAGAGAGGTCCTGAGGCTTATAAGTGAAAACAGTAATGAGGCTATATTACTGGACATTAAAAGTCATTTAATGACTGTCCAGTGTTGTAAAAACTGCTTTCTACAATAAAGTGCTCATGTTATATGAATGGCCTGTACAAATCACTAATAAACATGATTCAACCTCCATCTCAAGGGAGCCTGCTGCCGTGGACTCTGGGTACCCCCCACCTTCCTCAACTGCCAGCTGTTGCTTAGCCCCAATTCCCTGGTAAACGGATAAACTGATGGTGTAGAAAGAATTCAACTGGTGAAGAAACAAAGGAACTGTAGCCTATTAACAAAATGAAATACAACTCATCGTTCAATGGGAATGAACCATGGATGCACAAAATGTGGATGACTTCCAATGCATAATACTGGAAGAAACTAGACTCAAAAGCATTCTTTTTATAATATATTGTAAAAGGGATAGGAATAAATTAGTGGTTGTAAGGAGGAAAACGATAGGAAAGGGATTGTCTACCAAGGGGAATAGGAAAATTTAGTTGGGGGTGGTGGTGGTAGAATTGTTCTGTATCTTGATTGTGATCTTGGTTACATAGTTGTATGTCTTTGTTGAAATGTCACACAAAAAGGAATGAATTTTACTTTATATAAATTGTGTCTCAGCAAACCATCAGATTTTCAGTTAATAAACTTCTTTTTTTTGAAAGAGCCGAAGTGAATCAAGTGAATCAGCCAGCTTCCTTTTTCATAAAGAATATAGGGTGCCTCTCAGTACCAAGTTCCTTCCTCACATCACCCCTGAGCCACAGCCAGAACAATCCTGCACACAGCAGGTGCCTGGTCAGCAAGCATTGAATTGGGTTGGGCAATTGTGGAATTGTTGCTTCTGCTCAAGTGAGAATACCCAGCAGATTTCACAGCTCATGAGAGTTTTGTTGTTTAGATCAAAAATAAGCATCTGTTCTTAGGAAAAGTACAGTGAGACTAAAAGAAACTTGAAGCAAAGCATATAAGACCTCAGCCTGGTGTCTCTAAGTGCAAATGTATTTGACAACAGTGAAGCTATTTGTCCCAAGAAACCCTGCTGCCTGTCAGAACATTTCTGTATAATACTGTACTTAGCCTTCATCTACCATACCTTTATAAGAAGTCTAAAGGGTAATTTGTATGCTGGTGTTCTTCATGTAAATTAGGTCATTATCCTTTTAAGGGTATAAAGTCTCTCGTATGTGATGGAGCTTTCTGAGAAACAGGCTTGACCTTTCTTTCCCTCTGTTCAGGGTGCCTGCAGAGCTTGCACTCATTAGCTAGAATTTGACTCCATGACATTTTTACTTAATTTTCTTTTTCCTCTATGTTAGACACATGGGGGAAACCATTTATATTCTTTCTTGACCTGAGATGCTCTCTAATCTCTTTCCAGCTGTGGCATTTGTCATTCAGTCACATCAGGATATGGTGACCCTTCTTTCTCTACCGCAATTCCCAACTGTTAATTGATTCATTTCAGTGAAGCAACTGGACACAGCCTTATGGACTCAGCTCTCTTTATTTAGTGTTCACCAGAACAGTGGATAGAAAAGCAATTTCCTCTTGAGTGGAAACATATTCTTTATGAAATGGTAGAGGGAACAAATAATAATAGTTTTTAGCCCTTGGTTTTTAAGTGCCCTGGATTGGTAAGAGACTTATAAGCAATATTCCCCTCCACTAGTTTTGATGATTATGACAATAATAATAATTACCCCCAGGTTTTCTGACCACAAATCCCGTGGTCTTTATTATTATGCTGACGACTGTTTGTGACAGCTGCCGCTGGTGTATACTGAGGACTGTGCTAATCACTTTTTGTCCAGCTCTGCCAGTTCGTTAGCCTTAACAAAGAGTTTTATGAAGCCCATGTTATAGAAAGGGACACTGCGGTTCAGAGAGGTGAAGTGAGTTCCCCCAGGTCACCCAGTTGCTGGAGTCAGGATTAGAGCACAGGTCTGCCCTGGCGCTCTGTCCAGGCTTTCATCACTACTGATGCCATACTGTCTAGGATAGCTCTGGAAAACATTGCTAGGCACTTTTTAAAACGTGATCCAAATTATGATTCTGATGGGCCTTGCTTTTGAATTTGAAATACTATTATTTGCAGACTACTAGAACTTAATAATTCCAGGCAAGCAACATGTGCTTTAAAGGCATTTTTTTACTTATTCAACTATGCTCTATTAATTGATCATTTTATTAATACGCACATACACACTCAGAGAAGTTGTGGTCTCTCTCCTGCAGCAATCTGTTGCTAGTGTGAAGAGATAGATAAACCAGTAAGGAGTGGCAGTATTCAGTGATACATATTGTGAGGGAAGTGTGCCCAGGAGGCTGTGGGACAGAGAAGAGGGCAGTCTACTGCAGGCGGCTTCCCAGAGTAGCTGACACTAAGCTGAGATGTGGTTGAGGAGGCATTAGTTACATGAGGGGTAGATCTCTGGTCCCCAACTCCAAGGTCATGGCCAAGTATCAGCCTGTTAGGACCCATGCTGCACAGCAAGAGGGGACTGGCAGGTGAGTGAGGGAAGCTTCACTTGTTACTGCTGACCATCACCCACAGGGGGGACCATCTAGTTGAAGGAAAACAAGCTCAGGGCTCCCACTGGTCCTGCATTATGGTGAGTTGGATAATTATTTTCTTATATATTACAATGTAATAATAATAGAAATAAAGTGCACGATAAAAGTGATGCTCCTGAATCCTCCTGAAACCATCTCCCCACCCCCTGCCTGACCCATGGAAAAATTGCCTTCCATGAAACTAGTCCCTGCTGCCAAAAATAGCTGGGGGCTGTCGGGGTAGCTGTATGTGAAACAGAAGGAACAGTTGGTATGAAAGGGAAGCATGCATCAGAAGTGGCTGAAGCAAGAGGTATATCGATGGGAGAGTTCTTGGTGAACTCCGTATGGAGGTTCGTGACATACAGTGTAATTCCATGTTATTGCGGCCTTCCTTTAGTTATGTAAGATGCCATTTGTAGCTGTCTTTTAAATGAATTTGCATTTTGGTTGACAAGTAATAATTGTGTATATTTTGTAGCATCGTAGCATCATCTTCCTGGCAGGAGGAATTATTCCTTCCAAAACAAATGTTCTGTAACAGTCGTAGAGTGTAGTTGCCTAGAAAAGAAAGCAAGCAGCCTTCATGTGGTAATTGTAACTCTCGGGTTCATGAGTGGTACTAAAGTTCGTCTTGAGTAGGGTTTTAGGTACACCATCAAACGCTCCTACTGTCCTGTTGCTGCTGTCTGGTTTTAAAAAGAAAGAAAAGGAGAAAGTTTCTTTCCTTCTGAGCAAGAATGAATACATAATAAGTTTCTTAATATACATAATGTAACAGAGGCCTTGTCATCTGCTTACCTGGTATCTAAAAACACCTAGGGATCTCTCCTTGAATGTTAGACATTACGGTTCTATAGATCTGAAAGTATTAAACATAATTAGCTTTCTGTAGCCTTGAATATGTAATTATTTTAAATAAACATATTGTAAGTATGTTAATTAGAGGAGACTATTATATGACTCTTTGGTAAGTCAACCAGCAGTGCCTGCTACATGATCATGCCAATGAACTTCTCCTTTGATTTCTTCCATCACTTTGCAGATTTATGAGCTCCTCTAAGTCACTTTCTCTCTAAAGATTTAATAAGAATTATTCTGTCTCCTTCTAGTTCTTCTAGGTTTATACATAGGATAAATTTCTGGATTATCAATTCTATCCTAGAGAAGGGAGGTTGTCTCTTTGACTTACACACCCACCACAGATTTCTAATTTATCATTATTTTATAGAAAAGTTTGTTAACTAAATGCAGAATACATATGTTTTCATACAATAACCAAGAAAATCCCATGTAGGTTAGGTCAAACAGTTGGATGAAAATATTTCCGATTGTATATGAAGCCAGCACATTGTACCCCATGAATGCACTAATGTACACAGCTATGATTTAATAAAAAGAAAAGAAAAGTTTGTTAACAAATAGGGCTACATTTCTTCATTACTCTCCTATTAAACTGTCCCATTCTTGTTAGACTATTGAAGTAAGCATTTTCTTAATATTAAAAGTAAACCTTGGAGTCCTCATACATAATTCATTTGGGCCTATTGAAAATACTTCATTTAAAGATCTTGAATGATCTTTGTTCATCCATCCTGGACTTTATTTTTGTCTTCAGTATGTTTCTGCTTCTTTTTTTTCTTTTCGTTTAAAGATGGTTCACTTTTCTAGAAAAGATGCAAACAAAATTATAATAAAATAGTTTGGCTTTTCCTATTGTCTGTTAACATTAAACTGTCTTTTCCCCCCTTGTGGTTCAGGCCTACCTCTTCATTCTTTCCACATGAAACAAAGCTGAAAAACTTTTTGTTCCATTTTAGCTTTTTAAAAGCTTCAACTTTTTCCTTCTTTTGGCCTTCCCTGGCCAGTTGCCTTGCCTTGAGTCCGTTCAGCCCTTCCCGTTCCTGACACATTCCCACTCTGAATCTGAGGTCGTCAGGCAGCTCTGCAGCAGTCTCATCGGTCATCGGTCACTCGCGTTTCTTTCCCCCTTTCTTCCTAATTAGGATAACTTGATATTCTGTTCTCATTCTGGCTTGTGAGACCTTATTCTTCGTGGAGGCTTTTTTTTTCTTAATTTATTTTTTTTTCTAGTGGCTGCTATGCTCTTTGAGATGAAATATTCACAGCCTCCCAAGTTCCCATTATTGCATCTCGCTAACGATTGTCTGGTCAGACGTTAAGTCAGAAATGGAGATTCTCTTTGTTTCTTCAGCCATCTGGAAGACGCTATTGTGAGTGTCTCAACAGGAATTTATTGAAAGTTCTTATTGTTGGTGAGCTGTGGCTTCCTTCCAACACTAGATGTTTTCAGGTGTTAAAAATGTGAAATTTGAGGTAAACTTGAATGGTTGTATGAAGCGAGAATCGGACATAAAATTATCTGGGAGAGACTGAGATGAGGCAGGAAAAGTGCCCAGCCTCGGGGTGTAGGAAGACGCATACCGAGTGCTCATGCCACGTGCAGACTGAACTTTACAAGCACTGTCACACATCTGGTCACAATAGTATGGAGATGGTCCAGCGTCACTTCTTGGTTACTCGCCTCATGGACAACTTGAAGTCACTTGGCTGACCACCCTGACTGTCCACCAAAGATGATGAAGTGTCAGGAACCCATGATAACTACAAAGAAATGTGTAGATAAGCCTATGAATTATGTATAATTAAATAAATCAGACTATATGAAAAAGCCTCCTCTTTTCTTTATCCAATTCTCTGCTTTTCACAATATTCTTTATCCTTCAAGAGTCTGTGCAGGGGCTCGTCTTGATGAGTCTTCCCCTGACAGACCTCACAGACTTAGCCTTTCTTCCATTTCCATTCCTCCATTTTGTGTTGTGATTACGTAGGAGGCTATTATCCTTATTGTACTTCAACTCGCAACAGATAGTCATTGTCCTTTTTCTGACACATACTATATTGCAGAGTAGGTTCTAGATATAGAAAAAACACATGAGATAAAACATGATTATTAGGACCATTCGCCTTCAGATGATTAGGACTATTGGGCCTACATGACTGTCTTAAAAATAAGAAAATGTCTCAGTTTTAAAGGCTTGCTTTCAGAACCATGACCACCAAATAGAAGTTGCAGGAGAATATTAGGGGCTCATTATCAAGAAGGTTCTGACATGTGTGTGTGGGGTGGGGGGTGAGGGGGCTTATCCAGAAACTATTTTAACTATTTCAGAAGCAAAGGAAAAATTAAGTTTTCATAAGCAAGCTTCCCAGTTTTTAATAAAAATATACAATAAACAGATTTTGATTTGGGCCAAACCGATCAATTCAATATGGTGACACGGTTATCACTTGTAAAGTCTAATTGACTGTGAACTATGTGCTACCTCCAGTTTTTGTAAAAATTAAAAATCTAGTAGTTGTTCCTAACTCCAGTTTGTCTGGAGGGGAATTCTAAATGTGGACTCCATGCAGAAAGCATGTTAAAAGACTTTTTAATCTTGAATTGAATTAATTTTTTTCTGTACTGTATTTCATGGACTTTTATTTCCCCCAGATTTTTAATGTCTGGGATAAGGATGCATTTGTTATACATACTTAATTGAAGAGTTAAAAAATTTTTTTCCACGCTACAGAAAAGCTGCAACATATAATCCAAAGTGTTTTTATGGTCAAAGAAATATGGTAAGTTGAGTCATAATGGCTGAGAGAGTTTGTATGATTCTGGTATTGATCTTGCGTATAGTAATGCAGCTCTTTAATTTTTGAGCATCAGTTTTCTCACATATAAAATGGAAATAAGAATATCTGTATCATAGATGGATTGAAAGAATGGAATGAGATAATGTTTACAATGCGTTGAGCATTTCTTCTTATTATATCAGTTCTAACTTGTTCTAGCCAGAAAGAGTTAATGGTTCTTTCAAGTAGCCAAAATTACCCGAAAAAAAATTACTGAAATTTTTGAAGATCTGACATTATTTTATTTTATTATGCAAATAATTTTGACCTCCGAAGATTATTTATTTTGCTTCGGAAACCTCTTTTCTTCCGTACTGCTAACCAAACAATTTATTCCATTTTGTCAACAATTTATAATGAATTTTCAAAGAAATACTGACTATCTTAGGGTTTTGGGCTCAATTACCTGTTTCAAATGCTCAGTGACTAAGAAAAGCATGTCATTTTCTCTTCTCTCGTACAGTGGAGTGTAACAATAGACTGTGAATGGAGCAAATCAGAGAGACACAAATACCCATGGAAGGGGCCCATTGTGTTTAGTTTGCTGCCCTGTCAAATGGTTTTAATTTAGGTCAGCTGATGGATTATGATAAACTGACAGATAGCACATTGTTCCTCTCTTGGAGTCTCTAGACACTTGAATATTCCTATTCTTGTCTGTCCATTTTGATTTCTAAACTTAAATGAAATGGAATTACAGTACCCACTTTGTTTTCCTGTGCTAAGTGATTATCTCTGAAGTGCAATTTTGTGATTAGGCAGACGACGTGTATACACTCTGCTAATGCTGATTTCCCCGAGGGTGCAGAACAGGTAAATGCATAATAAATGGGTGTTGTGCTTTGATTTCAAATGGGTATAATACTCATACCACACTTGGTAGTTTTATTTTAAAAAATGTTTTTAATTATTCTAAAATTAACAGGAGAATATTAAAATTGAACTTTAGAAATATGGCATTTAAACATAAGTCAAGGGTGCCAACTGCTTGTGAATGTTAAATTCCTTCAAAAATTAGAAAACAAATTTACCTGACATAAATTGGGGGGTGGGGTGCCATTGAAAGTCCTTAATTATTTATATTCTTCCTAATTCCAAAAATGTCTGAAGGCAACTTTGTATTTGTATTGTCAAATCCTGGTGTTCCTTATTTTGAAAACTACAGCAATTATTCAACTAATTGCTGCCATGGTATTGTCATATTTGTTTGGTCCTGAGGGATAACTTTGGGGATGAGGGAAGAAGCTAGGAGTTAATGGCTGACATAAAGTATTTACTTTAACTATTTCTTTTGACATTTTAAAAAACAAATTTTGTACATGAGCATGAGAGACCAATTTTAAAGAGAATTTAGCATTCACAAATTTAGAGACGTTTGACCATACCATCAAAGTAGATGATTTGGTACCCAAATCACACTTTTTAACTAATTTACTTAGAAAAAGCATTGAACGTGATTTTGTGAATCTTGAAGGGGGAAACGTGATATGAAATTTCCTAAACTTATTTCACTTAAGGAGGAAGGGAAAGAAAGGCAGAATAGAAGGATTTACCCAAGGCCTGGGTTTTCCAAAAAATTCTCTCTTGACCTAACAGATCAAGTGCCTACGGTTCTGTTTTAACATTAATGGAAGTTTAAACTTCACCGCACTGGAGAAGTCATCATCAGACAGACCTTCTCCTCTTTAGCATGAGAAACTGAGGCTCAGGATTGTTCAGTGAGGTGTGAAGGCAGGGGCTCACCCAGCTCTTCCGACTGCCAGGATGGTACTCTCTCTACTCTGCAGATTCAGCTTCAAGCTTCTGGATGCACAGAGTTCTGGAAAGATCCACAACTTTCCATGAGCACTTTCCAAGAAGGGCTGATCTTTTAGTTTCAATACTCTGGTACCTTTCTACTTCTTCATTTGGAAACACAGCAAAAAAAACCTCATGGAACACTTTTATAATATAAAAATACCATATGCAAATGTGTAATTTAAAAAAATGGAGCATTTCAATATTCTACACAAGTGCCATATAGTATAAGCAATGATAAGCATTAACAAAAAGTACCTCCCAGCACAAATCAGGTTGCTGAAGTGTATTTCTGAAAGAGCTAACCCAGTTCACCGTATGTGGATTCATTCCCTCTATTCGGGGTTGGTGAAGAGGCTGCTTGGTTGGGGATTGGTTCTATTGCCCAAGAGTTCAAATAGTTCTCACTTTCCAAGAAGAGGCTGCTCAGATTCCTTATCTTTCTTTCAACCTGGATCCTGCACTTCTAGGATACCTCTTCCCGAGTAGTGTCATACTCAAGTACATTATTTTCAGCTCTTTCTGAATTCATCGACTTTTTATTTTCATTAATATTTTTAAGCCCTTGCCAGTTCACATAAGGAAGTGAAAGAGCAATATATTGTAAGTGACATCAGGTACTTGGAAATCAGGCTGATATCCTTTCATTCATACTTTTCTTCTAGCATTTCGGCTATTTTGAAAGTGGTCGGAAACTGCCAGGCAGGAAGAAGGGCTGCTGTGTCAGGACCTGTAAAACTGTGGCTGCAAAGAATGAAGTCTAAGGGCTAAAAGTGCGAGCCATGATGTGTTTTATCTTCCCCAACTTTGCTGTGTTCACACTTGCATATTGATTATCTCGCATACTTATCATTTGCAGATCGGGGTATCCAAGTTATTTTTCAATGTCACTATTTTTACAGCATCTGCCACCTTTGAGGACTTCCAGATTCGTCCACATGCCCTCTTCGTTCATTCCTACCGAGCTCCCGCTTTCTGTGATCACTGTGGAGAGATGCTCTGGGGGCTGGTGCGCCAAGGCCTGAAATGTGAAGGTAAATTAAGTCTTCTTGCTCTGCCAACCTGAATGCATGCTGGAGCTGTCTGCTTATGCTCTGCCCTCCCTTACAGGGCCCTTCTCTTAGAATTATCTTCCAGGCATTTGGGGGTGCATGGATTCTGTTCTGCTCATTTCTTTAAATTCTGTGTCTCCCTAAATACACAGTCTAATGGGGAACCCTGATTCTCACATCTTTCCACCTTTATCCTGTGGATGTATTTCTCTCCTGTATTGTGCCGGATGTTTAAGCAACAGAGTAAAAATAAAATTTGCATCTAAAGTAAGCCAGTAATGGGAATTATAGGGATTCACCACATTTGTTGAAATGAGCAGAGTTTCAAGAGTTTAGTCAAACCATCCAAGGGCATTCAGCCGCTGAGTGGCAAACTTGAAATTGTAGCTGCATTTCTCTACCAATATCACAGTTTTATCATGCCCGTGGAAAGAACTCCTTGAACTGAAGAATTCAAGGTGCTGGAACAACCTGATATCTTAAAATCTGACCCGGTCAAAATTAACCTGAAACAATAATAAAAGAATACTAAAATAAAAACAAATAAATAAATAAATAAAATCTCACCCAGTCATACCCTATTCTGTTTGGTTTGGGAGATAGCACTATTTGAACTTTAACCAAAATGACCGTACGTTTATGATGCAACTTGTAAATAAGCTAACCACAAGTTTTGAATTTCTGTGAGGAGGGAAGTTAGGAGTCAGTGATATGGATGAAGCTCTGCCTCAAGTGTAGTCTTATGAAACTTTGTGTGGCCTGCTATGTGATACATGGATTCTAAGGAGGGAACTCCAACTGCATGGGGAATACGAATAGTAGAAATACTGAAAGGAAAATGATACTTCCCTAAGTGGGAAATCTGCTTCCAATTATTGATCACTCACCTACCACCATGGAAACTATCATGTGAGGTATTTTACATTATTGTTATCTCCATCTTACAGACAGGGGAACTGAAGAGAAGTAATCTGCTCAAGGCCTTGTAGATAAGCCAGTTGTGGAGCCAGGATTCAAACCAATGTAGCCCAAGAGGTGTGATGCATTATGATTAATATTCCCTTCCGTGTCCATTCACATTTGAACTTCGGGCAGCCAAAAATGGCTCACACAATCTACTGGGAGTTGTGCTGTTAGATCCATCAAAGCCCAAGTCCATTATGTCACACATGTTTTAAAAAAATGATAACTAGCATAGTTGCAGAGTTTGTCCCATGTGATCAGAATTCAAAATCTATGTCCAAATTGGAAAAGAAAATCAGAAAAAGCTCAAGTGAAAATTTGAATGTCTAAATAGCCTCAAGAAAAATGCAAGCAGTACTATTTTATTAAATGTATACTTTACAACTAATATTGAGATAACTTTTTAATTTATGGCTGAACAAAAGTTATTTTTGTTTTCTCTTTCCAGGATGTGGGCTGAATTACCATAAGAGATGTGCTTTTAAAATCCCCAACAATTGCAGTGGTGTGAGGCGGAGAAGGCTCTCGAATGTTTCCCTCACCGGGCTCAGCACTGTCCGCACGTCGTCTGCTGAGCTCTCCACCAGTGCCCCTGATGAGCCCCTTCTGGTACGGCCTCCTGTTTATCCATTTCCCCGTTTACATGAGAGATCTGTGGGATGATGTGATAACAGTGTCAGTCCAAGACAGTGTGCCAGGAGGGGACACACGGCGAGGGTGTTAATGACAGTGTTTCTTCAGGGCCTATGCTGTGGATTGGTCACTGCTTCATCAAATATCCAACAGCTTTGAGTTTGCTGTTTTATCACTGAGCTCAGTGAAATTATAAAATATGTGAGGTTTTATCATGGTCATGGGGCCAGAGCAGCACCAACTAATGTGTTAATGTTGCAATACATAGTTTGTCAAAATTTAGAAACCAGAGATAAAAAATATTCTCTGAAGAATATTAGAGGAATCTGTAGCATGGCTAAATGCTTATTTTGGGAGAAAATTTGAAATTTGTTCACATGAAATTATAGGAAAGTCTTTATTGCCTAGGATTACTAGCATACATGCCAGTTTATTGACAGACTTTGATTGATAAACCTGGTGAGAAAAAGAGCACTTAGGGTGGCACCTGTGGCTCAGTGGGCAGGGCGCCAGCCCCCTATACCAAAGGTTGTGGGTTCAAAACTGGCCCCTGCCAAACTACAACAACAAAAAAAATAGCCGGGCGTTGTGGCAGGCGCCTGTAGTCCCAGCTATTCGGGAGGCTGAGGCAAGAGAATCGCCTAAGCCCAGGAGTGGGAGGTTGTTGTGAGCTGTGTGACGCCATGGTACCCTCCTGAGGGTGATAAAATGAGACTCTATCTCTACAAAAAAAAAAAAAGAAAGAAAGAAAGTAAAAGAGCACTTAATATGTCAAATATTTCCATTAGCTCTAAGTGATATATCTGATGAATATCCTTTAAATATTCTTCTTTAAGAAAGTTAAATTTGCATTTTCCAAACATTCAAAACAAAACAAATATTGTAGTAAGTATGTGAGTTTTTAAAGTAAAAATTTATTCTAGAATAGGATTATAGTTTGAGGCTTTAAATTTCCCATATTGATGCCTTCCATCTCCCAGTGGATGTTATGAGGATTATTTATAATCTAGTTATCATAAAAAGAGAGAACTTTTTTTCTTTAATCACTGTAGCATTTAGGTTTAAAAGATCCCTCTTGGAATGGAAATGGGAAAAAATTTTTTGAAGACATCTGTAAGAAGTTGTATTAATTGCTTCATTTTTGGAAATATTTTATCGTGATGATTATATCACCTAAATTTTGTTACAGCATAAAGCAGGCTACTAACTCAAATGAATGTTCATTTTGATAAATAGGAAAGTTCCGTACTCAGTTTTTACAGAGCTTTCTTTGGTGCTTTCTTGTGTTTTCAGTATATCATTAAGTGGACTGATTGGGGGAAAGCAGGTACTAGTTTTGCCAATAACTAGAAGAATATGTTACATTTTTATAACTATTCAGATTGTATCCATATGATTATATATTATTCCATAAAGTTCTATTGAATGATTCTATTATTTCTCTATACTTTACTCATCTTTCTATTCATATTTGCATGTGTTCTTGTAATATTTGGGAAAAGTCAGAGACAATTGGAATCACATAAGCCAAGTTTGTCTTAGCCCCAAAGTTAATAGTAATCTGTTCTAGAACTATGCTCTTAGGTATGAGGCAGGAGCTTTTATCAAGTCAATTCTCCTGTAGGGCCAATTATTAAACCTGAATAAAATATGAAAGGACAAGACTGAACAGTTTGAGGGCATCTAAGAGCGACTGAGGCAGTCATGATTTGAGGGACCAGTCACAGAGTGCTCAGTGCACAGGGCAGCTTCCCCCCATGGAGACATGTCCAGCCCCAAATGTCACTAGTGCTGAGGCTGAGACCTGCAATGTAGAACAAAGCTGGAGGATTGCCAAACACTCTATAAAGCAATGGTTAAGACAAGGTAAATTACAAAATGTCAAATGTTAAGAATTAAGTGTTAAGACAATGTGGTATTACACAAAGACAGAAAAATAAACCAGTGAAATAGAACAGAATCCAGAAATCATGTGCCTATGTAGGCCAACTGATTTAAGAGAAAAATAAAACTGCTCTGAGAAAAGGATGGGTATTGGGACAAATATTTCTCAGGCCAATTGGATATCCACATGGACAATGAGAAACTTGGTCCTACCAGACACTGTACGTAAAGTCAATTCTTGGTAGAGAGGTAGCTTCCAGGAGATGACGCAGAAGAGTGTCTATAAGAACTTTGGGTAGGAAAAGCTTTTGTAAACAGGCCTCAAGTCACTGATGCTAAAGGAAAAATTTTGATCAATTGTATAAATTGGGTCGTTAAAATTCAAAAATTATTTTCATCCCAATATACCATCAAGAGAGTAAAAAGTAAGAAATAGGGTGGGAGAAGACATTTCATTAAAATGCATTGTATAAAAACCTCCTCCCCAGGGTATCTAAAGAACATTTACAAAGAAGTTAGAAGATAGGCATCCCTGCTGAAAGTATAGCAAAATACGTGAACAGCACTTTACCCAAGAAGATAGCCAGCTAACATAACAATGTGCTGAACATCATTAGTTATTCAGGAGTTTAAAGTTAATGAGCTGTGCTTACACCAAGATGTCAGATAGTGAAAGAAAATCTGACGATAGCATGTATTGGTGAAGATACTGAGCACCATATGTATACCGCTGCTGGGAGTGGATATTGGCTCCACAACTTTGGAAAACAGGTTGGCCGTTATCTTCTAAAGCTGAACGTACACGTATCATGTGATTCAGCAGTTGACTCAGCAGTTCTACTTCTAGGTGTCTACGCCACAGAAGTGTGTGGAGACAGGCAGAGAAAGATGTGTTACAAGCATGTTCTTCATGGCCTTGTTAACAATAGCTTCAAACTAGGAGCCAATACTGGTGTAGTCAGAGAATGGAGTTTATGAATGGTTGGGCAATGGCATTCATGAATTATTGAGTTACTCAACAACATGGATGAATCTCACAATACAATATCAAAAGAACAAAGCCAGACACAAAAGTATATATACTTCTGAATCCAGTGTATGAAGTTCAAGTCAAGCAAAACCAATTTCTGGTGAGATACTTCAGAACAATGGTTCCTGTTGGTGGGAGGGAACAGAATTGAGTTTCACATGAGGCTGGGAATATTCTGTGTCTTGATCTGGGTGCAGGTTATGTGGGTGTGTGCACGTGCAAAGCCTCATCAGGCTGTACACCTAGAATATTGTATACTTGGTATAAATTATACCTCAATAAAAATGTTTTCAAATGACAATAGCAAAGGCTATCCTTATAGAAAGTTATATAGTCATTGGGGTTCTTCAACACAGGTGATAAGAGAAAAGAATAAAATAGTATATCAGAATAATAAATAATTAAAGTTCTGAGATCCCTATCAGTCAATTAAAAGAAAATGAGATTATAAATTTACATTATTCAATAATAGGAAACAAATTCTTTGGGTGCTATATTAAAGGTAATGTGCCACATTATCCTGGGATACAAAGTATCATTTGCATAATACACATCGTTGCTTTTGGTAGTTCTTATCACACATGCAAAGTGTAATTCATATCTTCCTTCAAGGGGAAGCAAAACGGTAGCATAATACAACTGACTACCCATGGAATCAGTGGCTCTCTTTTTCCTTGATAATCTGCTGACATTTGTGGTGATTTTAAATTGATAGAAAGATAAAAAGTTAGAGATGTCTAAGTGTTTCTCATAATTTTTCTTCAAAACAATGCCCCCTAAAATATTCTGCAAAAATATTATCTTGATCCAGTAAGATTGAAGAATGTCTCTTGGTTCATCTAAGTATTGGCCATCATAATAGTTATTAAGCATAATTAAGAAATGTTGCTATAATGAAATTAGTGTTCCTAAATTAACTCAAATATGGAAGCCCTTGTCCTCATAAAACCAAAGAACATCTTGTGGGAAAAAACCTGCGCTGTGGGAAATGATAACTTTGGCAACCAGTGAATGGATGTACATTGCACAGACCATCTTCATATATGCACTAAATAGCATGCAGCTGAAGTTGAATTTTTGTTACGATCCCACAGTAAAGATGTACAAGGGTACTAATAGGAGGAAAAGAATGAGCTTTGGATATTGGATATACAGGTGGCAAGGACATTATCTTATTTGAAAATTGAAACACTTGCTTTCCTTTCCCAGCGGGACTGCTTTGCCACCTCTGCATGCAAATATCTCACCAGAGTACCTGCAAACAGGGTTATAATTTTTTCTTAAAAGTCAGCTTTGGATTTTTTCAAATGAATGGTTGTTGTCCGTGAGTTCTGCGCATGTTTCCTGTCAATTTCAGAAATGTTAACAGATATTACTCAGTAACAATTCATCTTGGCAGAACCTCAATCTAAACGTACGTAACTTCACAAAGTTTCTGACAAAATTTGCTGTAGATTGCAAATGAGGATAAGAGGATTCAGAAAACATAATAGGATTTCTCTCAACATGCAGTAGTTCATTCAACACTGGAAAAGAAATCACATTTCAAAACACAGTCATGCATTCTTGTTATGAAAAAGAGTGAAATATATTTTTGTTCAAGTTGTTTTCTAGTTATGAGATACAGCTGCCCAAAATAAAGCTTGCGTGAACAAGGATAAAAAAAATCATATTCAATATAAATTACCAGATAAGTGTCATCTACTTAATCAAGCTCTATCTTATATTTTTCATTGATACTGCTTCTCCTAGCCTTTCTACTTTTGAATAGTATTTCAACCTTGAATGAAATCAGATAGGACACAAGGACACACACCAAAGACACTAAAATGAGCAAAGAATATACTGTGGGCAGATTTCTCTCATTAAAACTCTCATCCACTGTTGAACTTTTCCCGGTTTGGAAACCAAGGGCTGAGACTGATTATTCATCAGCTCCTTCCCGCCTGTAGGCGGATAACAACTATGAAACGTTTGATTACTTTGATGACCTTTCTCTTTCTTTTCCCTTTGAGAGAGGATGAATTATTGTGAAGAAAATCTAATCTTTCACTTAAAGGTCAAAAATGCTTCATTTTGACTATAATTTATTTTCAACAAGATGAAAGAACCATCTTTCATCACTGAGACCACGACAAGTTCATTTTTTAAATTTTACCTCTATCAGTTCCCGCTACCAACTGCATTATTACAGACTTGACGTAGTGTCTGTAGTTCTGATTAAATGTTAAAAGCAGTTTGCAACTCAGATGTCTCAATGGCCACGGACTGGCTGGTATAACACTTTGCTTTTTCTTGAAAATATAGCGATATGGAACATTATTGAGTAATGTGCATCATTTTCTTCCAATAACATTGTTTTCCTGTCTTTTTTTTTCTCCTTTCATTCTGCACCTTTGCCTGCTTTTTGCTCTTATAACTTCATCTTTCAGTCTCCTGTGAGTCCTGGCTTTGAGGTACGTACTAATACCACCTGGCACTAAGAATGTGCTTTACCATGTTTTTCAAACCAATGTTGTAATATGAGACTGACATCAGCCAATTACCTGTACTGACCCTATGACAATCAACAGGATAGAGCTCAGCTTAGAATCCAACTCACTGAACTGCAGAAAGCCTGCAGGTGGATGTTGTTTTTTCTTGTTTAACCATTTATCATTCTCAATAAGACAGAGAGCAATAAAATTATTAAAGTAATAGAGTTAGATTTGGTAGGTTGAATTTCGCCCATTGATTACTTGATTTTCTATCGTTGGTGTCTTTTCTGTGCAACTGAGCAGACACGTTGAGAATGAAACAGAGTGCAGTCAGCCTTCATCCAGAACCAGGTGAACTGAAACTCATCCACGGGGAGCCCTGTCCTACCTAACCCAAGGAGTGCAAAGCCACCCACATGCTGGGGACACCGTCCAACAGGCGGGCCTTCAGTTAGCACAGGAAAGCCTCAAACTTCAGTGCCTGAAGATGACTATAACTGCTGGTTACAGTTCCTGAACTTAACCTTTTCAAGAAAGGATCTTTTAGACCTTGTGTATTATCAAAGCCTCTTAATCATTTTTAAAAACGTGGTATTCAAGTAGAAATACCAACCTCCTAGTCCTAAGCAGAAATTATATATGGAAAAGAAACAAATTTCTTTCAATAAGGTTGATTAAACCCCCTTCCAACATTGGCCCTTTCTTGGTCTTAAGCAATTACTAACGTGAAAATGGATGGGAGATATTTAGATCAAGTATGAAAGCAGAGTCTATGATCGTGCTCTGCCTATGAGGACTTGTTTTGTCCTGTTTACTTATTAACTTGTTTTCTGTATTTCTGTATCTCTGTCCCATTGAGTGTTGACATACTGTTATTTTCCTTTATGAGAATATAAATTTCAAGTGCCATTATTAGTGTCTGTTATAAGATGGTCCTGTTCAGATAACTGTAACAAAGGCAGCTAATGAAAACACAACCAGAACATACTCTGGGTTAATTAAAATTGATGAGTCAAGATTTCTGATTCATGAGACTTAAAATTAAAAGAAAAAATCTCCTTCAATATCAGAAAATTTTTATTTTTGGAAAATCATGCTTGTTAAGGAAATGCAAGTTCGGTGTGAAAGCTAGGTAAATTTTTTATATACTTGTAAATTTGGTTTGTGATTTAGAATGGCTTCTAGACACAATTTTAAATGTGAATGAGTATCTTTCCCTTCAAATAACCCTTTGGGGACAAAGCCGAATGAGGACGGGAAGCATTTTTTTCTTCCTTATCCTACGTTGTGGTAGGAAACAGATTGCAGAAAGGACGATTGAAGAGCAGTCTGATTTTCTGTGGAAATTTTGCAATCTAAAGGCACCCAGGCCCTCACAGGACAGCTCCTGATGGAAATAAGATCATTTTTTGCATACGCTTTTTTTTTTTTTGAGACTAAGCCTCAAGCTGTCACCCTGGGTAGAGTGCTGTGCCATCACAGCTTACAGCAACCTCCAACTCCTGGGCTCAAGTGATTCTCCTGCCTCCGCCTCCCAAGTATCTGGGACTACAGGCACCCGCCACATCGCCGGGCTATTTTTTTGGTTGCAGCTGTCATTGTTGTTTGGTGGGCCCGAGCTGGATT
>CAUYRH010052921.1:0-58172 GCA_963574655.1 Perodicticus potto
GCTGGAGGGTTTGAATCTAGCCCGGGCCCGCCAAACAATGACGGCTGCAACCAAAAAATGGCCGGGCGTTGTGGCGGGCACCTGTAGTCCCAGCTACTTGGGAGGCGGAGGCAAGAGACTCACTTGAGCCCAGGAATTGGAGGTTGCTGTGAGCTGTGATGCCATTGCACTCTATCCAGGGTGACAGCTTGAGGCTTTGTCTCAAAAAATAAAAAAAAATAAAGAACTTACTACTAAAGACTTCCTAGAAATATTTTCTGGTCATTTTGCAATCTCCACGGTGGAGTTCCTCATACTGAAATATCTGCAGTTATTTTAGCTTTATCAGAAGCAATGACACATACTGAAATTACAAAGAGCAGTCAAGTGTATAAATACAATTCCCACCTTTCAAGGGCCTATGAGTAAACAGACTATTTTACAAGCCAGGTCACTCCAAACGTTCTCTCACATTTTTACTCTCATACCTACTAGAATGCTTTCTGGAAGCCAAAAATGAGCTACGTTAGAAGTGAACTAGAGTGATCAACACAATAGCTAAAAATCCAAAACTTTCAATTTCAGATTCTATTTTTGTTTTGAGGAATTATTTGTAATAGAATAAAACATTATATATATTACATATAATGAACATATAAAACATTTTCTTTTTTTTTTTTTGAGATAGAGTCTCACTTTGTCACCTTGGATAGAGTGCTGTGGTGTCACAGCTCATAGCAATCTCAAACTCTTGGGCTCAAGAGATTCTTTTGCCTCAACCTCCCAAGTAGCTGAGACTACAGGTGCCTATCACAACACATAGCTAATTTTTAGAGACAGGGTCACACTCTTGCTCAGGCTGGTCTTAAATTCCTGAGCTCAGGCAATCCACCTTCCTCTAGGCCTCCCAAAGTGCTGGGATTACCCCAGCCTAAAATATTCATTTTTAATGATAACGCAATTATGTTCAAATACAGCAATGAGTTAAAACATCCATCTGTCCTAGATGAGTAGCTTAGATAGCAACTACCTCCTCCTCTTCTCATCACCACCACCACCAGCACCACTGTTGTATCAGAATTACAAGGAACATTTAAATCCCAGGTTTTGTTAAACTGCCCATTGAAAACTCCACTTTACTTTTTAAGGACTTCATAGCCTGACTCTCTCATGCTCTCTCCTTCCCTTACTCGCCATTCCAGATCAAATTCCCTTTGCTATACCAATGCTTGCATATTCTGTCTGGATCAATTTTTTTTTTTTTTGCGGTTTTTGGCCAGGGCTGGGTTGAACCCACCACCTCTGGCATATGGGGCCAGTGCACTACTCCTTTGAGCCACAGGCGCTGCCCTTTTTTTTTTTTTTTTTTTAAAGAAATCATTTATTTATTTATTTTTGCAGTTTTTGGCCAGGGCTGGGCCTGAACCCACCACCTCCGGCATATGGGACTGGTGCCCTACTCCTTTGAGCCACAGGCGCTACCCCCGGATCAATTTTTCAGGATACTTACTACATGAAAAACTGAAAGAGCTATTTAAAATCCTGTAAATATAATGAGATCCCTAGAGGAAACGTTTCTATTATTTCCAAAAAGTGTTTCCATTTCTTTTAAATAAAATGTATATAAGCAGGGAATACAAATTTTAAAATGTAGCTGTTAACTTTCTGGATATCATTCACCTTAATTTCTCCCCTCAATGACATGATATTTGTGCCCATGATAAACAATTTGAGACTCCAAAGAGCCCAATCATATTTTACAACATAAAAATGATTACAAGGACACATGCATCAGACAAGAAGCCATACAGTTAAGAGCATGTTACACTTCCATTCCACAAATAGTTAATAACAATCCAAAATATTGTTTTATGTATCAGTAAGATGAAGCAAGCACAAAAACATGAACAAGCTGTTGGACTATCAGATTCAAATACTGCTCAGGAGAACCTCCTAGCTCAGCTTCTTTTAACCTAATTTACATTCAGCATTGGCTACACATTATCACCAAACACTAGTGATGGCAGGCGTTGCAGTGGGACTTAAAGGGTAAAGTGAAATAATTACAGTAAAGGGTAGTTAACTGCAGGATGCTTAGCACTAGTAACAGAGTGAGATGCCAGTTCTATAATCTAGGTCCTACTTTAAATCATTTATAATTCAATAGAGGAAAAAAATAGAGCACCCCAAACATCAATTTCTTGAAAATATAGTCATTTTAGTCACAGTAAAGCTAGACACAGAATAAACTAGTGCTTACTGTTATTTTGGCCAAAAGAAGTTGGCCAAAAAATGGCCTTAATTTAGGATACTTAACTTGGCCTTACATAATGTCAAAGAATTGCACTGGTTAACTCAAAATTCTGATAGTGGCCATGACACCTAAAATTTATAGAAAGCATATCCTACCCCTATTCAATCAAGAGAGTTATATGGGGTTATCTCTGCGGATTTAGTAATACGACAGGTTACTATTTACCCAGGAAAGGTAGCGAAAAACCAGTTAACAAGAAGTTTGCAAGATTCCGTGCTTAGATAAAACTTTCTAAGTGTAATGATTATTTTGCAGTTGAGTTGCCCTTTTAATCACAATAAAGCACAGTCTAACCTAGTTTATGGTGTATCTCTATATACGTGCATGCTTCCTTAACTGTAATACAAATCCATGAAATTTTATCATGTAATTGATTAGAGTTTTATCTCTGAATAAGTTCTAAAGCCACTTTTAAGAATTTCTTCCTGCCACTTAAACTTTTTCCTTTCCATGCATTTCCAAAAAAACTCACTTGTCAAATGCAATTTCAGAAAGTTGATATGGGGTTACTACATGACTTGGCATGAACAGTTGGTAACTGGCATCTTATAAGCCTCCGAGAAAAGTTAGCAGCATTGAAGACATGCAACTGACTTTGCCATTCCTACTTCTGATCCTAATACAAACAGCACCAGACATGAGGAGAGGAGAAGTTCATGCAGTGCTCACAGAGAATCAGAGAGGACACCACTACCTGCAGGGTCTGGACTTGCTGGCCTGAGGCGGATGCCACCTGGGCCTCAGTCTGCAACTGGACAGCAGTGACACCACCCTGCTGCTGAGAACAGGAACAGGAAGAGCTTGAAATGTGCCAGGAAGGAAATATATAGTTCATGACATGAGGTAACCTTACCTCTTGAGAGGGAGGGAAGTTTTTCAAAAGCCCCACTCTACACAAGACTTTCAAAATGTACAGACTCCCTATACTAAAGCTGTTGTGCTGAGAATAGTAGGATCAAAGATATTAGCCCTGTTTCTCTTTTGTGATGTAAAAACAAAAATAGTTGTCACCATAAATACTAAAAAACTGCAACGCAGTCCCGTCCCTTCAGAAATTGCAATTTGATCCTCTGCTCACACAATTATTTTAATGTTCTTTTTATTTCTTCAAATGAGGTCACAAGAACGAAATTATCAGGCTGCTTAACAGCCTTCAGGTAACAATGAACAACTTCTGGGATTTAAATGCAATCGCCACGAAAGGAAGAATGAACTAATCACTGTGAACCAAAATCATCTTCATGAAGTCACTGCTCTTATGTCCTAAAACTAGGATTATTTTTACCCAAATGGACTGCCTTAGAACCTGTATTTTCAGTGATCTAACCATACTTTTTTATCCTCTAATGATAAACTCTACAGAACAACAATCCACCCACCAGGGTATGAATGGAAGACTCTGGGAAACTCCATTTTCTAAAAAAGCAGTTAAAGGAAGTTGCCAGGGCTACAATAGCTGTATGGAAGGAAGACCAGCAAGAGTTTAAATAACTCATCTCTTTTAATCAAGAGTGGTTCCCTCCTTTGATCATTAAATCAGAACAATTCACTATCAACACTACTTTTTCCTGTACCTACTATATTTCTCTATTAACTAAGTTCCATTTTGAAATAAAATATTCCCAAAATATCCATCTTGGCCTAAGGTCAAATGGAAGCATAATACATTTCTTTTCTTCTAGGGATGGGGAGAAAATGAAGTTTACTAAAATAAACTCAGGCATAAAGCATCAATGAGATCTGTTTATAGATTCAAGAAAGCAATCTATCAGTTAGGAATAAACCAACAGCAAGGAATTCCTTTTATATACTTATATCCATAAGCATGGTTGTCTAAACATTATCCTAAGGCTAAACCACAGCTTTTCAGATGAAAACTCTAGTAGACCAAATCAAAGAAGAGTGGATTTCTTAGAAATCATGGTTTGTCTGTTGTGGTCAAATTTTTAACTAATCAAAAGTTAGCTCAAACAAGAGGAGGAAAAAAAGTTGAATCCAGGGAGGGGGGCAAAATCCTCCAAATTTCCATCTGAAAAATGGACTATGTTGTCCAGCTTTTAATAAGTTAAAAGGAGCAATTTATTATTAAACTAGGTCCTCATGAAGAGCAGATTCTACGTGGTCATGGACTGGATATAGCAGCCCTTCACAAGTGATGGCACCCAGTATTTCACAAGATCTAATTAATACCACTCAAGTAATTACCCAAACTGAGTAGTGCTGTTATCAGCTCCATTGCTGTGATGTTAAAAGCAGTTTGGCTTCATACCTGCTGCTGAATCTGTCCGGCCTGTACAACAATTTGCTCTGTGGAACTATTGCTGTTTGCTGTGTACTGCTCCATGGTCCCTCCAAGTTAGAATTCTGTCCACAGTGAGCTTCACTCTGGAGATCCTGGAAGACTATGAGGTATACTCATATTAGAAAGGTTGGGAAAGAAACTAAAGCGACATTGTTGATACAGGCCTAACCAGACAATTAACCTTGATAACTTCTGATAGCACAAAAAAAACAGGATAAGAGAATAGGAAATACTTATATTCAGCATTACTTTTAAATAGGATTATATGGTACAATCATAACAAGACTATACTGCTATTTACATATACTTTAAAATGCTTTCAGTAACTTCTTATTGGCAACCTTACCTTTCAGAGCAATACTTGCACCTTAGAACTACTCATACTTATTTAGCTACAATATTGCTTTGTTATTAGGCCTACATAACACTGATTTTCAGGTTTGTACCTATACTTTAAAGAATAAAGTTTCTTGACATTGCAACACATAATTGCTGCCCACTAAACATGTTACTCAAGTCTACTACATACGGTAAGCACCTTAAAACTTCAGGGTTTATTATTTGGTATGTAATTTGCCACAGACCTAAAGTTAAATATTTTATCAAAATCTCAATTAAGTAGCTCGAAGTAAGAAAGTTCTAGGGAAGGGTTAGGAATTTGCACTTCAATCTAGAGCAAAAAATAAAAAGAAATAATAATTAATGATAACAATGGTATTTATAAATTAAATAAAAAAAACTTTTAAAATTATGTACTGAGGCCACGGTTTTCTCTAAAAAGAACTTAAGATATCCCTTGGTTCTGAATTTGAATGCCTACTAACACCCTATCCTCTATTGTATAATTTTAACTTTTTATTATGGTGGTTTTAGAAAAATAGAGGGGTACAGTACATCGAACCACCAAACACATCATCCAACTTTAATAACAAGGCCTGTTTATCTCACATATACCCTTATCCCTGGATTATTCTGAAGCAAATCTCAGATGCCACAATACCCTCAAGTTCTAAATACACTGCAGTATCTATTTTTAAAGAGTAAAGAATCATTTTATCATAATTATACTATGGCGTAACAGTATCATTTTCAAACATTAAGAAATTAATAAATCCTTATTATCTTCAAATATCTAGTCAATGCTCAAATTTTCATATACTCTAAGAGTTAAGGACCACACTTTTCTAAAAAATAAGGGCACAATTAAAGTGAAGTAACATTTAAGAACCTTGAATAAAGGATTCAAAAATTAAAATGCAGTATATAAATTACCAAAGGATAATTCATCTCGGAAAAAGGGGAGGGGGCAGGTATAAGCAAAATGTAGATAAAACCTTTCCCTCTAATTTTTCTCTAGGCTTTCATAAATTCCAAAATTTTAATAACAAAATGATGTGACCTAACTGACCTGCACATTACTGGGGTCCACTTTTGATAAATCCATGCCTAGTGGATGGGATAAATCATTTGTGAAGGTGTCTCAATATGGTGTGAAGGAAGAAATAAAAATATATCCAAGTGCATGGCCAAGTACTTAGCGAGAAATAAATACACCATTATCTAAAACTTACACTGAAATGCATCAAAATGAAGATGAATAGACAGATATCTGGTATGGTAAAATGTTAATGGTAGACTATAAGTGGTGGATACACAGGGGTTTATTGCACAATTCTTTTAACTTCACCGTATGTCTCAAAATTGTTACAGCAAAATGCTGGGAAAGATACTATTTTAAATAAAAATTAATCATGCCCATTATTCATAACCAAGAAGGTTGTAATGTAGAAGTATATGAATCATAAACAGGGTATGTCATCACAGCAAGATGGCTTATGGCCATATGGTTCTCCAAAGCACTGCCCTTGCTCTAATGGAATGCTCACCAGGCAAATTTCTAGCTATAATATGGATTTACATATAGATTGGGCAACAGGGAGCAAATATGATCACCAACACTACTTGACAGTTATTTCTCACTGCATACTCACCAACCAGTCTTTTCTGAATCGGTATACATAGACTGCTTCTGAGAGATTCTGGGTATATTATAGAAAATGAAGTTTTAAGCCAGACTAAGTAGCTCTGCTAGAGAAGTTAACAGACTTTGTCTCTAATGCACAATACATTTATGTTTCTAAACTAATAAAAGGTCATGATGTGAGAGAATATATATAATTCCATTTATATGAAATCCTGAAAAGGCAAAAGTAATGTAGAGACAGAAAACATACCAGTGGTTCCCTGGGACTGGAGAATGGAGAGGGATGGGAAAGAGGGAGCATTAGAAAATGCCCGTGCTAATGAAAATATTTTACATCTTCATTATGGCGGTTGTTGCTTACAGGTATAAATTTATCAAAACTCATCAATGGGCACACATAAGATAACCACATTTTGTTCCAAACTCTGTCTCAATAAAAAGTTGACTAAACAATAAGGATCATAAAAGGAATGTCTTTTGAATTTCAATACCCCCTATCCTTGGATCCCCTTCCTGTATGAGATTCTTCCTCCACTAATTTCTAGAAAAAAAATTGTTTTTTGGCCGGGGCTGGGTTTAAACCCACCACCTCTGGCACATGGGGCTGGTGCCCTACTCACTGAGCCACAGGTACTGTCCCTGATTTCCAGAAATTTTTATCTTATAAGACTAAAATATAACATGAAGTACATGGTAACTAATAGATGTAACATTATACAGATTTTCTTCCTTACTAGTTTATCTTGGTAATACAAATGAGCCAATTTAAGAACATTCAAACCTACTGTACTTTGAAAGGTAAAAAAGAACAGCTTCAAATCTATTAGCAATTCTCTCAGATAAACGAGAGAGTGATTCAGCTGTAGCACGATATTGAGACTGTTAATGGTGAATTCTAGGGGTGGCACCTGTGACTCAACTGGGTAGGGCACTGGCCCCATATACTGAGCGTGGCGGGTTCAAACCCAGTCCTGGCCCTAACTGCAGTGATAACTGCATGAAAAAGTAGCCGGGCATTGTGGTGGACACCTGCAGTCCCAGCTACTTGGGAGGCTGAGGCAGGAGAACTGCTTAAGCCCAAGATTGGAGGTTACTGTGAGCTGTGACGCCACAGCACTCTACCGAGAGTGACAAAGTAAGAATCTGGCTCAAAAAAAAAAAAAAAAAAAAAAACCAAATGGGGAATTCTATACGCAACTGGCCTCACTGAAGCCATATGCTCCTACCACTGTGAGCTTTAGTTACCAGAACTACAATATAATTTGACATACTGTCTTTCCTGCAGTGTTTCTCTGCCCAAGCTCATGATAAAATTAAGCCAACCTGATTTAGTCTGTCCAGATCTGATGCCTATTAAAGTTTTGAATTTTTTTTCCTCACAGAGAGAATCAGTAAAGAGAGTGGACAGCATTATGTTTATTCTGGCTAGCGTAAAACTTCTCTTCCTATGGCATCTCTGCCCCACCATTTCAAGGTGCAGAATCTGAAATTTAGTCATCCACTAGGAACCCATTTTATGTGAACCTACACACTCTAAAGCTAAAATTTCCAGGGCGGCACCTGTACACCCAGTGGGTAGGTCACCGGCCACATACAACGAGACTGGTGGGTTCGAATCCGGCACGTGTCAACTAAAACAATGACAACGGCAACAAAAAATTAGCAGGGCAACATGGTGGATGCCTGTAGTTCTAGCTACTTCAGAGACTGAGGCAAGAGAATCGCCTACGCTCAAGAGTTTTAGGTTGCTGAGAGCTGTGATGCCAGGGCACTCTACCCATGGAGACAGCCTGAGACTCTGTCTCAAAAAAAAAAAACAAAGCTAAAATTTCCAGAAATCCAACTATTATAAGCATTGGAAAAGCCCTCAGATTATCATATTTGAGAAACATTACCAGGCAAAGAGTAGAATAGTTAAGTACCTTTCTAACTTTTTGGACCACAACCCACAGTAAGAAACACATTTTGTTATTCCAACTCAGTGCACACAAAACATATGCAACTGAAACAAAAGTTTCCTGAAACAATATGTATCCTTATACAACATAAGATGCATTGTGATATTTTCTATTATAAAAAATTACCAGCAGCACTGGCTCACTCAATTTATTTCACAACTAAACAAATGGGTTCTGATACATGTTTAGTAAGACTAGACTAGATGATAAAGGGCTGTCCAGCTACCCCAGGTTTCTGGATTAGAGCTTCCTCATTTGCTCCTTCTCTCCACTAATGATATGCCAGACACCGTTCTAAAGATTTTAAAAGTAAAAAAGTAGGGTGCAGTGGCTCACACTAGTAATCTTAGTACTTTGGGAAGCTGGGGCAAGAGGATCACTTGAGGCCAGGGTTAGGAGACTTTATCACTACAAAAACCCAAAACAAATAAAAAGAAATTCTTGACAAAGATCTTAACTTCAAAGAATCTTTTAACTTCAGTAACAGTGAAAATCTGTACTAGAATCCTAAGGGAAAAAATAAATGACGTGGAGTTTGGAGGAAAGTGATTACTTTGCGAGGACTGAGATTTCTTCTAGTTAAGGATAAATCAACAAAAGCTTTAGGAAAAAGTTTAACTGCTCTAAGTGTGAGAAGAATATGGCCATGTGATGATGTGGGAAAGGGTAAAGTATTCCAAATGAGAGAGCATGAAAACGGGAACAGAAAAATTTTGGCATATGAGTGGTGGTCCAGAGAAAAGTCAGGGACCGCACTACTGTCTCTCAAAATGCTAGACATAGAGGTTCTTCTGCAGACAAATCAAGACTCTATAGAGATGTCTAGCAAAAAAGTCACCGTATTATACATGCCTTTTAGAAAGCTGCCTAATGAAAAGTATTTGATGGTTTTGATGCATCCAGATATACCCACTTTAAATATCAAGGTTAAAACATCTATTCCGAAGGCAAATGTAACCTGCACCATCGATCAATGTGGATGACATAGGAATGAAATGAACTTAGCAAATATTTAAACTCCAAGTTAAAACTTATTCTTAGCCAGGCATTGTGGTGGGCGCCTGTAGTCCCAGCTACTGTGGAGGCTGAGGCAAGAGAATCACCTAAGCCCAGGAGTTGGAGGTTGCTGTGAGCTGTGACGTCAGAGCACTCTATCAAGTGTGATAAAGTGAGACTCTGTCTCCGGAAAAAAAAAAAAAAAACTTATTCTAAAAACTGAGAACAAAAACTGTATCCAAAGTTTTAGCTCTGGAAAGAGCAGTGGACTAAAAGTTTCCTGAAACCTGCTAGTTGTATGACCTTAGTAAATGTGATTTCAAAAAGAGACACCGTATACCAACAACCTACATCATGTGTCAGGGAATGCACTGAAGGCTTCACATGAGTAAAAACCATTTTTACAGTACTACTACAAATTCTTTCCTTCTCCAAAAGGAGTCAATGTTATGGTGCAGAACCCATAAGTCAGAAACTTGGTTTTTCCAAGAACATATACAGCAGTTCTAGATCCCTTCTATCTGCACCTCCAGAATAACTGCTTCTGAAAAATTCCTTAGCAAGATATACAAGTGTTTTTTACTGAGCTTTCCTGCCCAAACTCTCACTATTATGGCCTACTTCCCTATCACATCTTTCTGCTTCACGCACACAGCACCATTTGTGCTTCTGCATATGCTTTTTTCTTCGGTAGCAATGCTCTTCCACCTTTCCTGCCTGAAGAAATCCCATCATCTGTCAAAGCCAATCAAAACTGTAGTGGTGACAGATGCTTTCAAAATGTTTGTCGCTATATCAGGCCTCAACACTTCACAGCACTGAACTTTGTTCCTTTATAACTCTAACCATTAGGTAATAATTAGTTGTTCACTTGCCAATCACCAGAAGGCAGGCACAGTTATTCACTTCTACTCACTCCCACTCCTCGGCACACGGATGATGCCTGGCACATACTGCTTGATAATTGGTTTCAATAACTCTCATCCTAAAGAAATCACAACACTCTTAAATTTCTAAGAATCTGCTAAAAAAACGTTAACACGGAATTAGAAATTGTATCAGAAAAAAACAAACCAAGACGTGCATGGACTGAGTCTAGCCTGACATAGTCAAAGTGACATGGAAAGGTGAAAGCAAAAAGAAAAAAAAAATTACTGTACTACATTCCCGAGGAAGAATTCACAGAATGATAAGAGTTGTAACAACAGCAAGTTGTGCAACCTCCAGGAAAAAGAATGCACAGGGCTATCAATCTTCTCCAAGGCTGAGGTTCTAGGCACCAAGTTGACTGGCCTTACAGCTCGGGCAAGAAAAGGAGACCTTTGGTTGGGCTCCAAGATCCATGTGTGCGGTTCAGCCACCGAGAGTGGGGCGGAGAGGAAATGACGAGCCCAAGGGGGTGGTAACCACGCCGGGCGGGCTGGGAGGAGGGGCGCGGAGACAGGAGCAGTGGGCAAACTAAAGGACCCCTTCCCCGAACCAGCGAGACGGCGGAGGAAGGCGCACAGCACTCAAGAGGCCACCGCTGCACCCTAGGTCCAGTGGCCGCAGAGCGCACCCTCCCTAGGCCTCCCTTCCGACCCAGTGGGGGTGCAGACAGATGAGGCTCACGTAGGGCTAGGGAGATGCGGACCCCGTGGGAGGTGGTTTCCCGTCTCAAGGGCCGAAGCGGTAGCGAGTGCAACAGTAGGTTTAGGTGTGATGCCCGAACGACCAGCAGGAAACCGCCGAGGCCTGGGGCGCGCTTGTGTACCTGAGTGTAGGGACAGTCGTGGCAGACAAGCCCACTACCCGCAAACCTGGGGCCTGAGAACCTGGGCCTAAGAGTCGGGGAAATGGAAAGCATTCCCAACTGGCACTGGCACCCGGCAAGGGCTGGGTCCCCGAAGTGCCTGCTCCCGGGGTCGCCATCCCGCGCGGGGCAGTTCCTGCAGGCCTCGGCCGGGCGTGTCCTAAGGAACTCGCAGGCCCCAACACGGGGCCGCCGGCTGCCCTGCTCGGCTAGGCTCAGCTCGACTCCCCGGGCTCGACGGGCGCCTGGGCCTCTCCTGAGTGGTCAGCGAGACCCGCCAATCGGGGCGCTGGGGCCGGCTCTGGGCCGCTGGATATTGGCTCCTCACACTCACCGTGCCTCGCTCCCCCGGTTCGCTGCCCGCGCTGATTGGCTCCAGTACCGGACTCCAAAACCCAATCAGAGGCTCCAGCCGCCGCTGCCGCCGCCACTGCCGCTGCCTCGCAAAATGGCGAACCTGAACAAAGGGAAATAGGGCCTCCCTCCAACCGCCTCCGCGCAGGCGCCTCTGAAACCACGCCCCTAACTCCAGCTCCAGGCTCGCCCCACCCCCAGGAGGAGCAGCGCGCAGGCGTCTTCTGAAGCCACGCCCACATCCATGATTAGATTACAACTCTAGCTGAAGGAATACGCAGGCGCCTTCAAGGCACCCAAGACCTTTCAGCTCAAACACCGCCCTGAGCATAGTAGCACGCAGGCGCTAAGTAGCCCGGTTTGTTGTTCGCCCACCATTTTCCAAGCGGTCCCTGGGACACACCTCCGGGGCTAATGCGCAAGCGCCGCTCTTTAACTCTAACTCGCTGTCGGCAGTCTCGTTACGCATGCCCGGGCGGCGGCGGGAACTCACGGAATTTACTGCCGGAAGTGCGGCGGCCATCACCAAAGAGTGCGGGCTCGGCTCGCTAGCTAGAGGGGCTCGCTTCCGCCCCGCTACCGGGAGGGGGGCGGCCATTTTAGGTGCATGCAATTAAGGGCTGTAGCGGGATTGGTTCTGTATCTAGGCTCGTTCGCCGCTGCCCTCCTACCAGGGTCGGAACTGGAGCCCTTTCCCCGCGGGGCGGGGACCTGCTAACAGCCGACTCCTTTGCAGGTGAAGGGTAACCCGGGTACGTTGGGGCTTTGAGAGAGCCTCCCGCCTCCCACGGGGTCCCAGGACAGACCCATGCTGCACCGTCCTAGCATAGGAGACAGAATGGGAGACTTCCCTAGACTTTTTCCGCACCCCACACCCTCCAGTTGAGAAGTGAGGATCCTTGAGAGGCCGCCTCTCTCTTCATTCCTGTGGCTCTTCATGTTCCTGCCATGTAATTACTGTGCTTGAGGTTTAACTGGACTTGGGGCCACGTCCCTCCTTTTTTCTTCTAAGCCCACTGGGGAAATACTTTAGCGTCGTGCAGAAAAAGGAAGAGTTTGCCAAAACCGCCTTGCGCGGGAGCGGCCGCGGAGAAGGGAGGTGTGTCTTAAAACCGCTTTTGCTTCCCCTGGCGGAGCTGGGCGCTACAGGAAAGCGCGAAAAGAGAGCGGGTCGCTGCCCCGCTTCCGAACCTGGGCTTTCTTACTCTGTCTTGCTCCAGAAAAGTTGTGTATTCCCAAATTCAGAGCAAATTCACATTCAGCGATAAACGTTTGGGGGTTGGGAGCAGAAGACTAGTAAGTGGGTGTGTAGGACAAACTGAATATAATATACTAATAAGGCTGCCTAAGCATTTTTACTTCTTTCCCTTGTCAGCGGAAGAAACACATTCTGGAAATAGCCAACTCAGTATCATGGCCAGCAGCCTTAATGAAGATCAAGAAGGAAGCAGAGTGCGTAAAACTATTAACTTATTGGTGAACTGAAATTCAGAATAATTGAGGTCAAAAGCATAAACACTTTTTGATTAAAGTAATAATTGAATTGTCTTTTTTCCTCTTTAGCTGATTTACTTAAGAAAGGCTAATGCGATCCTAGACAGGAACCGTCGTCCATCACTTTCCTTTTACACATCCTTTAATTCGCTGTAGTGAACTCCTTAATGAAATTCTGCAGATTTAATTTTAAATCAGATTACGGAGGGGGGGTCACAGAATAAAGAAAAATGAAAGAGCTTGGTATTTTTCTAACAAAACATTTTCTTTTCTTTTGCAAATTATAGATCACTTATGTGAAAGGAGACCTTTTTGCATGCCCCAAAACAGACTCTTTAGCCCACTGTATCAGTGAGGATTGTCGCATGGGTGCTGGGATAGCTGTTCTCTTCAAGAAGAAATTTGGAGGGGTGCAAGAACTTTTAAATCAGCGTGAGTTTTGGAAACAGCTTACCTGTTTTGCTTTCCTGATATGCGTGCAAAGAGGGGGTTCCTCTGATTGCTTTTAGAGTTCTTCCTTCACAAGATTAGCCTCTAGTTTGGTCCATTATCACACTAAACCTGAATTCTTGTAAAAGTTTCTACTGTCTTCCTTTTCTGTCATAAAACTTTCTTAATAACATTACTCCACTTCTCTGAGATCTGTAATAACTCTGAAGTGCTTAGTAAAGTCCAAAGCTATTAGCTTGGCTTTCAAAACCCCTTACTTACCAATATACTGCGTATCCAAAGAGGAGCTTTTTTTACAGACTCCTCCCATTACTTTCTAGTAATGACTTAAAACCAGAGATTGGATTAGAATCATGTATGTGGAATTTCTGAAACAATTTCTCAGACCTCATTTCAGGCTTACTAAATCAGCCTTCACTGATGATTCTGATATCAGCCTTACATAATTTCTTACTGCTTTGTATTGTAGTTGTTTATAAAAATGATACCTTCTCTGGATTGAAAACACCTTAATTAAGAACTTTTTAATGTGTTTATAAGTGGGCAAATGAGGGTATATTTGTAGTTAGGGACAGGGCAAAAAATGTGATGCGAGGAAGCATGAGTGTACAAAAGCTGTTAAGGAACACAGTATTTGAAAAGGCTGATACGGAGCAAAGTGCTCTTAGCACACAGTAGGTTTTTTTCACCATTGAAAATTATTTTCAGGGAGGCGCCTGTGGCTCAGTGAGTAGGGTGATGTCCCCATATACCAAGGGTGGTGGGTTCATACTTGGCCCTGACCAAACTGCAACCAAAAAATAGCCGAGCGGTGTGGTGGGCACCTGTAGTTCCAGCTACTTGGGAGGCTCAGGCAAGAGAATTACCTGAGCCTGAGAGCTGGAGGTTGCTGTGAGCTGTAACACCACGGCACTATACTGAGGGTGACAAAGTGAGACTCTGTCTCTAAGAAAAAAAAGAAAATTATTTCCAGTTCTGAGGTAAACTCAGATCCCTAAAGATTTAAAATGGAAATTTAAGAATTGAGATTGGTGTTTTGGTCTTTTTGTTTGTTTCCTTTCTACTATTAAATAACTGTTGTTCTTAGAAAAGAAATCTGGAGAAGTGGCTGTTCTGAAGAGAGATGGGCGATATATATATTACTTGGTAAGATGGGGCCATTTTTTTCTGGGCCAATTTTTAATATGTTTTAAGATTGGTGAACAGATGGGCTGCACTACATTAGTGTTGCTCTTGATGCTCCATTCTGGACAACTAAGGATGTTGAAAAACTTCTGATCTTATGACAACTTAGGTCCAGTGGTGCTGGCTCCTGGGAGCAGTGGGTTACAAAGGAATGTATCCTAGGTCTGTGGGAAAGAGTACTGTGCCATTCACATTAAGCTTGTTCTAAGACTTGGAAAAGTTAGGATGCCTCCTTACTCTCACAGTGAAGTAAAAATAGTAATGTCTCAAGAGAGAGATTTCTCAAAGGGGTTTTTCTCTTATTCTTCCTTGCCAAATGCAATGCCAGGTATTTCCCAGCTTCTCTTCTGCCTGTGGCCTAAATGTAGGTCCCAGAAAAGATATGGCTTCCTTAGTGATTGTGGTAGGTGACTAATAACTAGCCCACTGCCCACCTGATTTGGAGCTAGACTGACTGGAAAGATGTCCTAGCCCCTTTGAATTTTGTCTTTAAGGGTGATATAACTTACTGTGTTTTTGCTTTGGAACATTACCAATTTTCTCTCCTATTTTATATAGAGAAACAAAAAGCAAGCAAGCACAGTTTCTGAATCAATAGGCTTTTACAGGATTGTCAGCTGATAGGGGTGCTTCCTTGTTACAGATATGCTGCTTATCTCTTGGAAGTGGCACAAAGACTTTTACCTTCCTTCTTAAAAACACTTGACAATAGGTGCAACCTGCTAATCTCATGGCTTTCCTTGGAAAAGGGAAAGATTACTTCATGGCAGAATCTAGGTTTCTCAGTCTGTAGTGGATTTTTCCTGAGGGCCTCCCGTAATAGTGTAGAAGGTGCAGTATGACGTTTGTCATCCATGCTGTAGACTGATTATTTTATAACAGTAACACTTATTTTATAGCATCCTGATGATGATAAATTTATCAGGATGTTGGGGGAATGTGATAACTTTTTATATCCTGTAATTTTAGGATAATGAAAGTTTGAATCCTTTCTTTGTGTCTAGATTACAAAGAAAAGGGCTTCGCACAAGCCAACTTATGAAAACTTGCAAAAGAGTTTAGAGGCAATGAAGTCTCATTGTCTGAAGAATGGAGTCACGGACCTCTCCATGCCCAGGCAAGGAAATCCAGGAGCCTAAATGAAGATGTAATTGGTGGGGTTCATTGTCTTACCCAAAGACAAAGAACTTAAAAGCTTAATCCTAAATACAGATTTAATGGGTGGATGAAGTTCAGAACTTTGTGAAATTGCAAGTGAACCTGTTGACCTTAAGCCAAAGCACAGCCATTTTCTAACTTGAGCTATATGAATCAAGACATTTAACTGAAACACACGGTACTTGCCTCGGCCTACTTAGTAGGGAGGAACCATTGTTATTCAGTCACATTTGTTGAATTCTCAGCATCCTTTGGTTGCAGCTTGGCCTCTATTCCTGAAGTAATGTAAGCTACAAAAATTAAGACTAAACAATTGTGATTTCTCTCTTGGACCACTTCTAGTCTCCCAGACTTACTAATCCTGTATCAAGAAAGTTGTATTATCACTGCCTTTTATACTGCGTGCTTGTTTGTGGTCAGTGTGGATAGGAGCCTGAGGATCTGTCCCTAATGTAATTTCTTGGACTCTTAACTATTGGGAATTTAAGGAATGACGTTGAGTATTTAATAACTTCTTTGTTTCTGTTTCAGGAAATAGAAACCTTACTTTTTCCTGTTACTATAGTAATTTTATTGCAAGCCCCATGTTACTTTAAATGTGGCTACATTGTCTCTTATTTTAATATCTGATATATTTCTGATTTATATATCAAACTTTTTAAAAAAAAATCACAATTCTTTATGATTTAATTAGCACATGATGATATGAAATTAGCAATTTTAAGTCTCTTTTTCTCCTTAAGAATTTTGAGGATCAAGAGTAACATCTTAGAAGAAAGGTGCCAGGTAGTAGAATTTTATGGGCTGATTGAGGTTTCTGACCAGGGTGTTGCAATGACTTTACTCTTGGATTGCAACCAGCGTAGCATTTCTCAGCGTTCCATCTAGACTTCCTTTTGGCAGAGATCCTTTCCCTTGTAGGTCTTATCTCCTTTAACGTTTCGTTATCATAAGTGCAGTTTTAAAATACCAACCTTTCTTCATCCATCCACGTTGAGTTTTTACCAGCGGACATAGAGGGATAATGAGTTATACATTTCTGAGTGTAGCACGAATAGTTGGAAAGTGGTACCTTATTAGGCAAGGAGAAGTGACAGTTTTTGTATATCAAGGCTGTCTAGGGATAGTCTTAGGTGACTTGCAACAAAAATTGACTTCCCAACATCCACCATAGCTGCCTATGAGACTAGATAACTTGCTTTTGTGCATTAGGTGGGTACAGCCTAGAGGAAGAGGGAAGGAGCAATTTACTAGATACCTTCATCACACCAATGGAAATGTTTTGTCTTTTTCAGGATTGGGTGTGGTCTTGATCGTCTGCAATGGGAAAATGTATCTGCCATGATCGAGGAGGTATTTGAGGCAACAGACATCAAAATTACTGTGTATACACTCTGAACACATGAACATCTTAGATGTGTCCATGTTCTCCTGTATCATGTCTTCTGGGCCATATATGACTGGGCAAACTGACCTGAAGATGGGCAGAGAAAAGTTTCATGTGAAGTAGTCGGTGTCACAGGACAGACTTGGGTTGCTCTATTCCAGTATTTGCACTAGGACTCTGGAGGAGGGATTGCTTTGGGTATGTTTTGATATTTTTGCAAAAAGGTAAGGAGTAAGTGACCTGATATGTATCAGTCAGGGAAACCAAATAGTTGGGCCTATTATCTGTTGCTCCAGTATGCTACCTGGTTTCACAGCCACTAGGTGGCAGCATTGATTCTACTTCTCTGCTTTTTAAGAGAAATATCAGGAAGGAAGTTCATTTTAGTTAGTTTGGAATCTTTGGTCATTTGTACACTTAATTTGGTATTATCCTTATGTCATCACGTTCACCCTAGGAGAGAGTTACAGGTTTTCTTGTTTTTGTTTAAATTACAAGTTGAATTCTGGATTGTTAACCAGGAATTTGTGGTGACAAAAATGGAAAAATAAACCTTTTTGGGGGGGTTCATTGAGATTCTATGCTCATATCTGTATTGTTCTTGACTTGGGTAATGGAGGATTCACCTGTAACTTAATTTTGAAGAGACAGATGAAGGGTCCATCCAGTGAGGGAGCCAGTGTGAGTAGCAAGATGAGAATTAAGAGGTAAGAATGGACAAGATCTATGGATCAGAGGCAGGCTTTTAGAACGACTCATGGTGAATTCTTTCTTCTGTCCACTGCATGGTTTTATGATTGAATCTGCCTGAATTTAATCACGAAAACAAATGAAATAGTATATGGTAAGAGCCCGGCACATTGCTTAGCAGACTAGTGACTCAATAAATCAGTAATTCCTGACAAAATCCATATGAATCCTCTTAAGAAAAAGTAAAGTTTACTTCCTCTCAAAAAATTTTATTATAATTTAGTGGTGGGTTGGGATGGCCAGGTTTCTTTGTGTTTTAAACTCCAAAGAAGATTCTGATGTGCAGCCAACTGGGATCTCTGGAACACTGCACTAAAGGGTAGTGTTCTTGTTTGCGTAGGGATAATAAAATTTATGAATTTAGCCCTGGTTCAGTATCATAGCTATTGGGGATACTAAATGTTTTCTTTTTTCCCCCTTCCCGTGGAGTTGAGTATTAAAACAATCAGACTTGAACTCTGGGTGAACTCTGCATTTGTTACTTTCTGAAACGTAAAAGAACAGCTGGGTCTTAGAAGGGGCTTGTTGAAACATCAGGAAAGCACTGGGTAAATATAATTTTCGTACTTTAGACTTGTATTCTTATCACCTTTCAGCCTGATAAGAGGCAGTCACTTTTAGAAAGTATTTCACTTTTGTGTTTCTATGTGAAACAAGACAAGTTCTCCATGTTGTTGGGGCAGGGACAGTACAGGGGCATGTCTGTTACCCAACTTTTAGCCTGAGGCTTTTCTTGAAGCTTTGCTTCTGTCCACATAAAATAAAATTGAAGGGAAAAAAGGAGGAAGAGAATGTTTCAATATACAAAATTGAGAATGAGAGTGGGGTGATGAGAGGAAACTTAAAGAATTAGAGTATTTTGTTTAATTCGCAAATACAGATGCTCCACAGCTTGAGCATGATGAGGCTACATTTTAGTAAACCTGTTAGTTGAGTTTAGTTGAGGATGTACTGAATATGTAATAGCTTCTACACCTTTGTAAATCAGGGACCGTTAAACTTGGGTCAACACTGGTGTTCTAGGCTTCTTTTTTTTTAAAGAGATTATGAGTTTTTTTTCATAGAATATGAACCTTGATTCTTTTAACAAAACCCAGTCTCATCCAGGATTGGCTGTAATTGGAATTCTGGGACTCAGCAGGAAAGCGATAAAGGTGATAAAGTTCTTTGTTATTTGCAGGTAGTAGTCCTTGGGTCAAATTCCAATGACTTATCACACTTGAAGCCTGGGGAAAGGAGGCATGGCCTGATAATAAGAATGGATGCATTATTCCTGGAAACCTAGTTAGAGTTGGCAAACACCCAAAAATTCACATGTGAAATATTTCTACCACATAGGACTCTTAATAAATCTTTAAGAAATAAGACTTTTGATATCATCCTGCCATCACCATCAAATACTACATGATGTGTATCTGAACATTGAAGTCCTACTTTTTACCCTCTCCTCTCTAATGACGAAGCTTACTGCTTATTAATTGGCAATGGGGATGTAGATAACTGATAACAAATTTCCCGTGTTTTTTTCCCACCTTCTGTCATACTACATGTCTTCGGTGAAGGGAAAAGGCCCTCCTTTGCAAGTAATCTCAGAACATTTTAAGGTCACCATGGTGGGAAGTCTGTATGGGAGAGTTAATATTCTGTTTTATCTAGATAAGTCCTGGTTTAATTTTCCTTCCCACTTTATAATGGCATGGCTTGGTTCACAGCCTGGGACATCCCTATGCCTAGAACTTAACTGTTTACGATAATTTCCAAATGTCTAGGTTCCTTAAAAAACCTGGCCACAGATAATCCACACCACTACTTTTATTAATGTTGCTTTTTCTTTCTTAAAAAAAAAAAGAATCCAACGTAACATAAAACACATATTTCAAAGATCTGTACCTTGGGTCTTAGGCTCTTTGCCTTAAGTAGCCCCTTTTGAGGAGTAATTAGGACCTTCCGTCTCACAGATGCCTGATGCCCACGTATGGTTGCATATCTCTTCTTGTAGGTCACTTTCCTCTTTCCCAAGAGTAGCATTAGAGAGAGATGCACAGCCTAAATGAATTACAGCATGAGAAGTGTATTTTGAGTCCTCTAAGGGTTTTGTCCAGGAGGATTGGTTAGTGTTGAATGCTGTCCAGCTCCAAGTGATATTAGGAAGACAGGCATGTCCCAGGTGGCTATACATGTCACTGCTGTCTCTTGGTGGCAGCAGGCAGACCTTGGTGGAAAAAAACAGAAGACATGTTACTTAAAGCCCTGCTGATTAAAACAAGTATTGGTCTCTTTTTGAGCTAAGATTCTGTGTGCTTTCCCTAACAAGTTCCTGAATTTCTCTTCCATAGTCTCCTTTGGTTTCTGGTTTCCCTAGGATTGTGTTTGTTTCTTTCATTCATGTTTGGTGTGGTTCACACTGAAAAAATCCAGAAAAGATCTGCTTTAACTTCCTTCCCTTGAGTTATATGTATGGTTAAATACTGCTCTGTCAATTTTTAAAAAACAAAAGATGAAATAAGAAATAGGGCAAATTTTGTTTAACAAATGCTCTTTTGGGGGGGTGTTCTTTTGGGCTTTTAGGTTACAACTCATACAATTTTTTAAAATTTGATAATATCTTAACTTTTCCCTTCATATATATTAACTTTTCATGTTCAGAACATGAACAACTTAAACAGAAGGCAGGGAAGCATTTTCATAGGTCCAGGTGATATAGGTATACATATATATATATATATATATATACACATACACACACACACACACTAATGGAAAGAAGTTTATAATGTGGAAAGAGTCCAATAATAATTTCTTTATAAATAATCTGACTAGAAATCGACTTTTTGTTCAAACTAACTTCTTTACTTCTGTTTAATTAGTATAAGATGCAGTTTTCCTTGAAATGCTTAATTTTAATGGGAAAGCCCCGAAAGCCCCAAAGACTTGCTAGTGAGACAGCTAGAAGAAATAGCCCATGACCATGAGAGATAAACTTAAGAAGAAAGTATACTGGGGTTAAAATTATGCAACCAGTCGTTTATAGAATTGATGTAATTTTATAATTACAGTGATAATATTTACACTAAAAAAATCTTCAAAGAGTTTTAAAAGTTAAACTTTGCATTTTTAGAGGTTACCCCTGGAAATCTTTAGTTTACTAAAGTAGTTTGCTTACTACTGTGCAGTGTGGTGACTTATTTTATCTTAACAGAGTACCACATGGTATTACCCTACCACAGTCTCACTGAATTCAGTGACTTGGGCTCTCCTTTTTGTAAGAAATGGCTGAAAATCCTGTCTTCATGGTGGTGAGTGTTCAGTTTTGAGAGTGCTCAGGTACTGTGTGCATGTCTAATAGGAAACACCTACCAACATCAAGGTCTGGAGCATTGATATTTCCTAAATGTGTCTATGAAGCAGTATCTTCTCTTAAGGGTATTTAGGAATGAGAGACACCAAAAATAAATTGAATTATCTTCATGAAGCATGTTGCTTACATGTTTTATTAATATGTTAGTTGTTCCAGAATTAAAGTTGGATAAGAGGATGGTGAAGACCCCTTCTCAGTTACTGGATGGTTTTGATCAGTAACTTAGGCCTTGTAAGGGGCTAAGACATAGCATTTCTGTAGGAGCAAACTCAAAAATTCAAAAAAAGTTGGTAAAGGATCCTTTATTCCTCTTTCCTGAGGGCAATTGGCCTGTTTCTGTAAGAGGCTAATTTACTCTCAGCAAGAGGCCAAATTGGCCTTAATTGTGTCCTAATTATTTGCTTAAATACCTGATCTTTACTTTCAATTCTCCTATCACCTCTTGACATCTATAGGAGGCTACTTCTGAACTGCTGCCTAATTTACAAACATCTTTTTAACCCTTTAAACATTCCTGCATGGACTGATTTGGTGCTATGTTATCCCCATTTCTGTACTCAGCATTTTTTAAGAGTTCTGTTGAGGTCTTCTCAACATAAGGAAAATGTTCTTGCATTATACATTTGCATAGCAATTATTGGTCTCTTGCAAAGCATAACCATTTGCTTGAAAACATGAAAGCAGGGCTGGCCCCCCAAAAGTTGAATACATACTGATTTGGGGAATTTCAAAAATTTCAAAAAGTGAAAATATTACCTTTGAAGGAATGAAAAACCTGGGAGCAGAGCATCTTGAAGGTGTCTGGAGTTATTAAGGCTGGACACATATGCTTAGGGGCATGCTTGAGGGACTTAAATCTCTTCCTTGCTGCTGTTCACTAACAGGTTCATCCATTTTCTGACTCTTACTAAAGGTCATTCTGTCTGATCAGAACTTTAGAATTCCTGTCAACCTTGGATATTTCCAAGTTACAGGAAAGTTACTTTGATATAAAAGAGAAGAAGGGAAAAGAGTTTAGGGAGAGGGATTTGGAGGAAAGAGCAAACAAGATAGGATGTTCTAAAATGTTTTTACAACCAATCAAAAGCAGAGAAATGAAGTCTTTGCAAAGGAAAATCAAGCAGTATACAATTCGTTATCTCAAGCCTTCTACCCAAGTTAACATTTGATAACTGAATTTCTCCCATGGTACCAGGAAAACTCACGTGAGGCTGAGCCCAGTTGCCTACTTCAGGATGTCTGCCAGCTTCTCCTCATAGTATAGGAAGTTTTCCTGAATGTCCTCCCAAGGCTCAAAGGCCTTGGATTCACCCTCTTCTTGCTCAACAAAATTCTGCCAGATGTACTCGAAGTCCTGGGGCTTCATGATGCGCAGTTTACAGCCGGCCTCCTTCAGCTGCTTTAGAGCAGCCTGGATCTCTGGCTCTTCCCACATGAAGAGTCGCCCCACTAGAATGAGCAGGCGCAGGTTCTTGGTCTTGTTAAGGGTTTTGATAATGCGGTCAGCACAAGCTGCACAGGGGCTAGAGGACACGTACCAGGTGACATTGTACTTCAGGGCTGGGTCGAAGGCTGGAAGGATGGTATTGAAGAAGGCTTCTTCTGCATGGGCTGCTGCGTGCTCATCTTCTAGGTATCCTCGAGAGGCCTGCACTTGGCCTCCCTTGGCCTGCACTTCAACCACATAGCAGAGGAAGGTCTTGTTACGCCCAGAACTGTACTCCACATTCCGGAACTGAAACTTAAAGAAGTTGACAGGTAGTCGTTCCCTGTAGAGTCAAGGAGACAAAGGGACGGGGAAGAAGAGAGAAAATGATGAGTTCTTGTCTCTAGGACCAGCCCTAGTAGGTAACTCTTCCACATCAGTACCTCAGAGATGCATCACATTCACTTTTACACATGTATAAGCAGGCCTTGCCTGTGCTAACATCAAGGCCTAAAAGGCATGAAAGAATCCAAAAGGGTTCATTTGAAGGAGAGGAGTGAGAATTTGAATTGGGGTGTGCATTCTGGTTATCTTGCTAGGACTGGTCTCTAAACACTGTCTCCACCATTACCCCCATCATAACAGCCCTGCATTTCTAAATCACTGAATCTTTAACCAATCTATACCTTTAGAATCACCTAGAGGACTGTAAAAATGTCAATGCCTGGGCCTTACAGCAAATCATTTAAATCAATATCTGCAGAGGGGGCTCAGGCATTGGTATTTTTTTAGAAAGTTCTCCAGATGATTCCATTAAGTGGCCAGGTAAGTATCAAGCATATAAAATTTCTTATGAAAGGCAAGACAGATTTTGCAGAGCATTTCATGCTTTCACTTCTTGTAACTCATGTAAATTGTATCTTGGGCATGAAATGGCCTAATACTTGGAGTACCTTGTCCTCCTAGTGACTGTCTCTGAAGTCTGTCCTGTCCTTCAGGTGAAAGGATTGTCTTATGTTAAGTGTTCAAGAATTTTTATCTGTGAAGCCACACTACCCAAGGGTACCTTGGGATAATTAAGCCTTTGCAAAGCATGGAGTCACTTCAAAACTTAAAAGACTTGGCTTCTGCCCTCCAGATGCATATAATCTTAGCAGCTAGATTCTAGCTAGATAGAGTAGATATAAATAAAACAGCCAAGAATGTAAGAAGACTGAAACTGGATAGGTTGAATAGAGGATGTATTACAAAGGTTCTTGAAAATTTAGCCTTGATTCAGGAGGCTGCGCAAAATTGTTACAGGTTCATGGGTAGAAAAAAGCATGATAAAAGCGATGTCTATGGAAGATTACTGTAGTGGCAATGGGTGGCAATGGGCAGGTAGAGTGAAGCTGGGGAAAAGCCTGATATTAAAAACAGCTCACTAGGTATCTAAGGACACTAGACTTGGTGATGAATGGCATGAGTGGATTTGAGAAGGAGATGGATGGGGTGGTGGCCATAGCTCATTTGGCAGGGGTCCTCAAACTACGGCCCACGGGCCACATGCTTTGGTGTGAATTGTATTTGTTCTCAGTTTGTTTTTTACTTCAAAATAAGATATGTGCAGTGTGCATAGGAATTTGTTCATAGTTTTTTTTTTTTTAAACTATAGTCCGGCCCTCCAACAGTCTGAGGGACAGTGAATTGGCCCCTTGTTTAAAAAGTTTGAGGACGCCCAGCTCAGTGGGTAGGGTGCTGGCCACATACACTGAGGCCGGTGGGTTCAAACCTGGTCTGGGCCAGCTAAACAACGACAACCACCACAACAACAAAAATAGCCATGTGTTGTGGCAGGTGCCTGTCGTCCCAGCTACTTGGGAAGCTGAGGCAAGAGAATGGCTTAAGCCTGTGAGTTTGAGGTTGCTGTGAGCTGTGATACTATGGCACTCTACCGAAGGCAACATACTAAGACTGTCTCAAAAAAAAAAAGGGGATGATTAGGAGATGAAAGTTCTCGGAAAAGGTTTGCGAACTGTTGTAGTTTTAAGGAAAGAAAAAGAAGGGCTAGGGAGGTTATCAGAGTTGAAGATTGTTTTTATTTTTATGTGTATGTGCATTTCTAAAATAGGGAAGATTTGTGCAAGTTTGGAGGCGAAGGAAAGTAAGAGGTTTTCAATAAAATTGATTAAAAATATCAGAAAAAGGAGGGGATGAGTATCAGCTAGAGAGGCAGGATGTTTTCCTTTGTAAAAATGTAATCTCTGTAGCTTCCCCTGAAGATAACGTCTGATACCTTCAACTCCACCATTGTCTGTCTGTATACTTTCTCTTTCCCTAGAAAGGTCACCAGACTTCTCGGACTACAGGGGAATTCCTGGTGTCCTGGGGTCTCTGGCTGCCTAAGGATAAGCATCAGATTCCAAAGATCTGAGTAACTTGCCTTACCTCCCTGTAGGATTCCCCCTATCCCTGCCCATCACCAGATATTCTCCACCCAAGTTTCCATGTCTGCTGCCATCAGGTTAAGTTTCTACTGTGGAGATGGATGTGTTTTGAGGACCAGCCTTGGGATTCCTTTGAGTACTTTACTTAGCTCCTTAAGTCCCTTTGCTTCTGGGTGGAGGTGTTTATTATTTACTTAACATTTTAGGATAGTGTGTCCCCTGATGTTTCCCCTCTCTTCTTTCAGTCCTTGCTTGGAATTCACTTACAGTGAACTCACTCCTAATTATGTGTATACTCACCTCACAAGACCATTCCTTAACTCCACCAGTTCTTAAATGGCCCCTCACTCCCTGGAGTGGCTTTTTGCTCATGAGAAGCACAGAGCTTACCTTTCCCAATCCTTTTTTGGTTCTTTAAGACCTTTTGCCATATTACTCCCCAAGTTCAGTCCAGAGCCACCTGTTTGATAGACGCTCATGTGGAACTTTTTTTTTTTTGTAGAGACAGAGTTTCATTTTATCGCCCTCGGTAGAGTGCTGTGGCGTCACACAGCTCACAGCAACCTCCAACTCCTGGGCTTAGGCGATTCTCTTGCCTCAGCCTCCCGAGTAGCTGGGACTACAGGCGCCCACCACAACACCTGGCTATTTTTCTGTTTTGCAGTTCGGCTGAGGCCTGGTTTGCCACTTTCGGTATATGGGGCTGGTGCCCTACTCGATGAGCCACAGGAGCTGCCCTCATGTGGAACTTTTGGAAGTGTCACGATTGCTTGGTTAGCTTGGAGATTGCAGCAGTAGCTGCCCATGCGGTACCTCAGTTTTTCTTCTGAAAACTACAACAGCATAGCTCCAACTTAGCTAAATGCAGCTGAAAATAGGAATGTGGCTCGGTGTGCAGCTGCAAGGTGGCTGGATAGTTATGAGTTGGCTGCTTCTCTCAGCCGCTTAAGCTGTGACATTTTCCCCTCCTCCTCTTCCCTAAGCAGGAGCAGAAGACCTGTAGAAACCTACAACTTAAGGGAGGGGAAGAAAGGTCACCTCTATAAATAGCCATTTCCGACCCCTCCAGCCAATAGTCCCAGAGTCTACTCAGCAAGGCTCTCAGCAGGGCCTTGTGGATTAGGTACCTCAGGAAGAGAAGTGTTTACGGGTGCAAAGGGAAGGTAGGGAAGGTTTCAGTTTCCAGTCTTTTTTTTTGAGACACAGTCTCACTATGTCACACTTGGTAGAGTGCCCTGGTGTCATAGCTCACAGCAATCTCAAACTCTTGGGCTCAAGCAGTTCTTTTGTCTCGGCCTCCCGAGTAGCTGGGACTACAGGCACCACCACAGCCCCTGGCTGTTTTTTGGTTGCAGTTGTCATTGTTTAACAGGCCCGGGCTGGGCTTGAACATGCCAGCCTCAGTGTATGTGGCTAGTGCCCTACTCAGTAAGCTATGGGCACCGAGCCCAGTTTCCAGTCCTTCCTCTGTGCTTGCCAGACACTGAGCTTGCTTGGCTTCTTAGTGGGTTTCTTGGTGTTTTAGAAGGAGCAGAAAGGTCAAATGAGGTTCTTTGGGCTTTACATTGACTGAAATAGTCCAGGGAGCTTGACAACATGGCAATCTTGGGTGATTTTATAGACTCAAGAATACGTATTTTTATGCCAACTAGTGGAAAGAAGGAAATAGTGACAGCTAACTTCTTGAATAATCACAAACTTTTTTTTCAAGTAGCGTCATATGCCTAAGTACCATATTTAAATACTTATAGCTTCTTTACTTTTAACCCCAGCAAATATTTTACTGCTTGTGTGTGTGTGTGTGTGTTGGAGAGAGAGTGAGTGTGTTGGAATGGTAGTGAGAAGAGAAATATTAATAATGGTTTCCCCTGACCCAATAATTTCAGGCATAGATACCAACAGCATAATCCCTGTTCCCTCCCTCCAGCTTCTAATAGCACTTCTTTTAGCACCACTTCCTCATACTTTCTGCAGACAAGACCAGTCACACTTCATCAGCTTAGAACCAGGCTACTAGGTATTGAAATTCTCTTGGGAGGAAATGGGCAATCCAACTATCTAGAAAAAATTGGGAAGATGGTCTGCTTGATGCAGGGAGAAGGGATACGAGATGTAATACATACTTTTCTCAGATTGACATTAAAACGTTTGTATTTCATAAGCATAAATCAATACTGTGAAAGGAAGCAACCTGGAGGGCAATAGAAACTGTTCCACAATAATCCATGGAGTGGATCTACTTATAGGTAACTGAATGTAGACTTGTTTCAGCTTTCCCTCACTAGACCTTTAGTGACCTGCTTGAAGGAGGCAGAATTGCTGGTTTTATTGGCCTTCTCTTTTCTCAGATCATTTTCAAAGTGGATGCCAAGGAGTGGGCATACAGAAGTATGGAGCAGAGCAGAGGGTTCTTGCAGCTTGATTTCCTAAAGTTGAGAAGGGAGCCCCAGGTTGCAGGACTGGATGAAATCTTACCCAAGGCTGCCCCTGGGCCTGCCCCTTTTTCCTGAAAGCCATGCTCTTTAGACTGAGCTCTGACCTCTCAACAACCCCCAGCGTAAGCCAGGATGGCCAGACCCAGGGGGCATACTTGAGAGTACACTGCCCAGCAAGCTCTAGAGCCCAGGGTGAGGATAAGGAGCTATGGCAATAACAGTGATGTCAAAGGCCCCTCTGTGCCTCTCCCTTCTCCTCTGGACCCTGCCTCTTCTCTCTGTGTTCTCATGTGTCCAGAGTAAACTGCTACAGAAGTGGTTGAAAGAAAAATCACCCACTCTACCGTTTGTCTCTGTTCCATAATAATCCCTTTGATAGCAGGTTCTGCTTTCTGCAGAAACATACACAACATCACCAAAAACAAAACACACATCAGGGTGCTGCCAGGCAGAGCCACAGAAACTCCTCGCTGGGATGGACAGATGGGGAGACAGCCAACTACCATGCCCCAGAGCTCCCTGAAGCCTGCAGGGTTCAGAGGCAGGCACTAACCAGAACTCCTATCTAAGCTGAGTACCACTGCATCTTCATATATCCTGAGCTGCTCTCCAAGAACTTTTCCCCCAGTTCATGTCCTATCCTTATGTCTAACTGAAAACCTAACACAAAATAGGTGGTTCTTCATTAGTTCATTTATTCAACAGATATGTATTAAGTAAGTACCTATTAGGAGTTAGGTGTTAGGGATAAAGCATGAAAAAGACAAAGTCCCATCCCCATGAAGGTTAAAAAGGCAGTAAATGAACAATTATTAAGTAAATGTTTGTGAAAACAGAATCTTCTCAGGTTTTTTGGATGCAATGTGGTGGCTTGGAGTTAGATACTCCTGGGGTTCACACCCTATTCCATCTTTAAGCTTCAGCCAAAAGATTTATCCTGAGGTTTAGTTTTCTTATCTGAGTAATCCAGCCTCTCAGATTTTGCAGTAGGCACTCAATTAAAGCTAGTATTGATGGATGGTGCCTTCTCCTGGCCTCAAATTGTGTCCTTCAGAGTCCCACCATAACACGTTGCTGACCAGTCGCAATTCACCCGGTAACATGGAGTTTTTGTATAAAATTTCTGGTCAATGATGTGCTAACATAGCAGCTGTTTCCTGATTAGTTTTTCCCAGTTTCAATTCCGAGTTGACTCAAATTTAGCCTATTTTATTCTTTCTCCCTTCCTCATCTCTCAGCTGCTTATAATATATAATCACTTAGTGCCTCTAACACATTGTTGACCAGCAATTTTATGCAGAAACTATCCGTGTTACCAGGTAACTTGTGACCTGTCAGCAGTGTGTTAAGCATTACCCTCCTGTATTCTTCCTCTTACTTTCAGAGGTTTCTCTTTGTCAGTGGTGTGCTGGTAAGTGTTTAACCAGCTCTCTGAAAGAAAGAAAAGAAAAAAGCCCAGATTTCTAACATTCGCTGATTTCCACAACATAAATATTCCCACTTTAGAGAGTTTAAGCTACCAAGGTGATGTCATTGAATGCCAAGTCAGGAAGAGAGGTGCACAATCAGCTCTTGAGCTAGTAAGAGCTAGTTTCAGCACACCACGACAGTTTCAGACCTTTTTTCAGTACTTTCCACCATGTTATTTTGTTAATGTGTTTAGTTTTGCTTTGTATGATCTGAGTGCCCTATTCAAGCAGAATCCCTCTGAGTGGGGTATATCTTTTCTTCCTACCAAGTACTTCCTCCTAACTGAAGACTTTCCTGAAAATGTACCTGCTCTTCTGCTAGTCTTGGGTCTAAATATAAAGAGTACTGTGGATCCATCCCCTGTGGGGTTCCATGCTGGGAAAGAAATGACCTTGCTGATCCCATTGACTCCAGGAGAGGGAAGGAGAGGAAAGCTGTTCCCTTACCCTGTCCCTGCACAGACATAGCTGCACCTCTGGGCTAATTTAAGCCATGCGTTTATCCTGAGGGGGCCGGGAGACAGATCTCCACAGCTGTTACTTATGGCCAGGAAACACACAGGGCTCTGCCTCCCACCTGAACTGCTCTCAGTGTGCCCAGAAAACTGCACCACTGTGCCTCTTTTTTGAGCCTTAACTTGTGGGAAGCTTCTGATGCTTACCATCTTGCACATGGAGATCTGTGGAGCTCTGGGAAACCTGAGACTCAGGGTGAATAAGAGACCAATGGAAAGGACACTTAGCTGAGAGTCAGAAGACCTGCCAGTTGCAGAGTCCCAAGCAGCTGAGGGTTGAATGAGCTCATGTACATGAAAGTGTGCTGTGATTATAAAGCCCTGGGGAAATGTAGGTTACAGCAGAGGCCTTAATCCTTTAGGACCCACTGTCCTGGGTTCCCTCCCCAACGCATGTTCAGCTCAACAAACATAGTCAAATTCCGTTGTTGACCTACCCTGCCCCTATGCTGGGGGAGATAACAGTGCTGCATGGGGTGGAGTGTGTGCGTATGCATATTTGTGTGACCAAGGATGGCATGTGCCAGCATGCTTACATGTTAGAAAAAGGATCTACTTCCATAAGAGAGCCACTGGAATTGACGACTTTCCTGGCCTGTTTGCCCTAGGCTTTCCCTGTGTCTATATTAATCTGTGCTCAGCTGCTCCCTTAATCCTAGATGTGAGTGAGATTGGTTGGGTGGACCTGGGCAAAGGGAAGTTCAGGGACTACTACTCATCTCAGGAACTAGGACACATTTTCCCTTAAGTTCTCATAGAAATCAGAACGTACTTGAGCTGGAAGGGACCTTAGGAATCAACTAATACAGTTTTTTCATGTAATAAATGATAAAAGTGAGGCCAATATGAAAATCACTTGCAAGTTTAAAACAGCAAGTCCAAATTGCCACCCAGGGCTTCTTTTCCCTCTGGAAGGCATCATGCCTCCATTTTTCCTGAAACTTCTCTTACTGTGGCACCCACTCTACCCATGGGCATTGCTGGAGACTTCATGAAGGAAACCTGGGCCTCAAGAAAAGGAAAACTGGGCCTCAAGAGAAGGAAGAGGAGGAAGACTACTCGATCTTATTCCTGGAGACACCATAACTTGGCAAGACAGAAGGACCTGTGCAAAGCCCCCTCCTTAGAGCCTCTATACCTTTTCTCTGGGTCCCAGTTCCTCTAGGCTGTGACTGAGGGTGTTGGAACAGCCCTTCTGTCCATAAGCTCCTGGCCTGTGTTATCTGTGCTGTAACTTCTCTGTTTCCCTGGGTGTGGCTCTGAACAGCCCTTGAGGAGACTCAGAAAAGATTCAAAAATGAAAACTGCTTTTCATTCAGCCTTGGTAAAGGATGGGTCTGTCCTGTCTTACAGTCTTCTCCAGGAGGCGCTAAAGAAAGGACTAGACAGAAGTCTGAGGCTACAGTGAGCTGTGATCACGCTACTTGCATTCCAGCCTTAGTAGTGACAGAGCAAGACCCTGTCTCTTGAGAGAAGAGGAGAGAAGGAGGGCAGGCAGGCTAGAGACTTTATGCATAGAGAAACCAGCACTCATAAGCAGAGGGAGAAGTTGGGGGAAGGGAAGGAGTGCTTTGACTGGGGACATTTATTATAAATGTTCCTGTTTCATCCTCTGTCCTCATCCACCCCCCTGGGACAAAGCCTCTGCCTAGAGAGGCAGGTGACTGTTACAATACCAGGAGGCCTGAGGGTTTCATTCTCTGGGCTCTTGCTTCCAAGGAGCTTCACCTCCCTCTCCCTGAGTAGAAAGTCCTAGGTGTTACCCTGAGAAGCCCCTAGGAGTTTGCTGCTGAGTCCCTGCAGCCCTGCCATGCCTGCAGGTGTACCCTCAGTGCTGTAGCCTTGCGCTCACCCCGACACTAGTTACCACCCTGGATTTCCACATGCCCCAGGCTATGCTCTTCTAGGGAGGGGTAGGAGGTCCACACTCAAGGCTCACCCTGTGACGATCTCAAAGGGTGGCAGCTCGATCAGCTCCTTCAGCTTCTCAGGGTCATCCAAGTTCTCCAGATCTTCCCCATTTTGGGAGGCAGGCGCGGCTGCTGCAGTGGCCTCTTCCTTTTGGGCCATGAGGGGCTGTGGCTCCAGAGTCACTGAGAGGAGAGATGGCAGGTCTGCGCCAGGCCCAGGCTGCAGAGTCCAAGCAGCTGTCAGCAGCTAAATCTGTCTGGGAATGACGGGGAGCGACCTAGCAGGCAGGCTGTGTGTTCTCCCCACCTCTCTACAGGCTTTATAACCAAGGCCTGCTGCCCCTCCCCCAGGTCCTCTCCTTCTATCTTTTTTTAATTGAGTGACGGCGGGTGCTGGGGTGGGGGAATGGAAAATCTGGCCATTAGTATCCCCAATTTATCAGTAGGCAAAGACAGGAAGCTGGCAGGTGTGGATGGCTTGACCTGCTCTTTTCTCCTCCTCCCTCCTCGCTCACCTTATAGTCTGTCCTTTGTTTCCTACCGAACTATCCTAGCTCCACTGGGGGAGAATGTGGAAGGAGCACAGGGAAGGCATCCTGAGACTTAGGAGAGAAGCTCTCTAAGAGCTTTAAGCAGGATGAGAAAACTTTTGAAGAGGGTAATTGCAAAGAGACCCTTTTCATTGGAGGAACTTAAGTTCAGGAAAGGAGGGTCCTGGCTGAATACAGTAGGTTGTGCCTGTAATTCCAGCACTTTGGAAGGCCAACGTGGGAGAGTCGCTTGAGGCAAGGTGTTCAAGACCAGCTGGAGCAATACAGTGAGACCCTGTCTCTACAGAAATAAAAAATAAAAACATGCCCGCTGTGGTAGTGCATGCCTGTCGTCCCAGCTACTTAGGAGGCTGAGACTAGAGGATGGCTTGAGCCCAGTACTTAGAGGTTACAGGGAAGTATGGTCACACCTCTGCACTCCAGCTTGGGCAACAGAGTAAAACTCTGTCTTTATAAATGAAAGAAAGAAAGAAAGAATGAAAAGAAAGAAAGAATAAAGAAAAAGGAAAGAAGGAAGAGAGAAGAAGGGGAAAAAAAGAAAAAATAAGAGAGTCCTAAGGAGAGTTGGCATAAAAACTAACAATTTGGGAAGAAAGTATTTGAGTTGTGACTCAAAGGGAGTGGATGTGGATTTGCCTGTTAGGAACCTGTAATGCAAAGTCAGATTGCCTAGGGACCTTCACTACTAACAATAGTTGCCATTTACTAAGCTTGGACCAGGCAGTGAGTTTAGTAGTTTACATGTGAAGTCAGACCTATGCTTTCCACAGCTTTGGGAGGCTATGTGTATTACCCCCATTTTATCACCTGGGAAAACAGTCTCACAGAAAGCAAAAGGGCCTTGTCTAAGGTCATACAGCTCATAAATGACAGAGCCCGGATTAAAATACAGATTGTTTTACTCCAGAGGCCAAATATTCAACTTCCATGCTATGCACCCTTTTATTTATTTAACAAATATTTATTGAGTGTCTACTCTATGCCAGGTTCTGTTTCAGGTACTGGGAATATGGCAAAGAACATAGTGAATGAAAATCTCTGCCCTCAGGCTGGGCACAGTGGCTCACGTCTATAGTCCTAGCACTCTGGGATGCTAAAGCAGGAGGATTGCTTGAGGTCAGGAGTCAATACCAGCCTGAGCAAGAGTGAGGCCCCATCTCTACTAAAAATAGAAAAATTATTGGGTATTGTAGTGGGCACCTGTGGTCCCAGCTACTGGGGAGGCTGAGGCAGGAGGATTGCCTGAACCCAGGAGTTTGAGGTTGGTGTGAGCTAGGCTGAGGTCACAGCACTGTAGCCTGTGTGACAGAGTAAGACTCTGTTTCAAAGAGGAAAAAAAGAAAAGCCCTACCCTCATAGAGCTTGAAAGAGTTGGATGATAAAAAAGATAAGTAAAATATATGCTCCATTTGGTAAATACTAGGGAGAGAAGGCAGGGAAGGGGAACAGGAAGTGTCAAGGGATGGGTTATATTTTTATAGGGTAGCCAGAGAAGGACTGAGAAAGGAGACCATTGAGAAAATACCTGAAGGAAGCAAAGGCACTAGTCATATGGGTATCTGATGGGAAAGTATTCAGGGTGGGGTTGATAGCATATGCAAAGGGCCTGAGATGGGGGCATTCTCATTTGTGTTTGCGGTACTAGCAAGGACTCCTGTGTGGCTGGAGAATTCTAGGAGAAGAATCCAGAGAGATAACAAGCCCTAGGTAGGCTGAGGCCTTAGTGATTGTTTTAAGGACCTTGGCTTTTTCTCTTGAGTCAGGAAGCCTCTGTCTCTGAGTAGATGAAACACATAGTCTGACTTCTGTTTTTACAAGAGCACCTGGGGCAAAGCAGAAGCAGGGGACCTAATGGAAGTCTTTGGAAGCTAGAGAAGGATGACTGGGGCCCCTAGAAAAGCTGTAGCGCTAGAACAGTAACAGAGGATCACTGGATGATTTTTGTAGCTCACATGATCGGTACTTGTCAAGGGTCACAAGTCTTCATGTTTGAGGCAGTGTAAACAGTCTAGGACATTTTCAGGCAAATGGAAAGAAGGTGTCAGGGTCACCTGCAGGTTGAAAATGAGGAACCTAAGAACATTGGGGAACCCGTGGGGTTGGTTGGTGGGGACAAGAAGGTAGGGTACCCTTTTGAAGGTCTCACTAGAGGAGTCAGGATGGTTTGGAGAATTTAGGGCTTCCTCCTCCAGAGGGTCTGAGCAGTAGAAGGCTCTGTTTATAATACCCAGCATTTTTTTTTTTTTTTTGGCTGGGGCTGGGTTTGAACTGGCCACCTCTGGTATATGGGGCCAGCACCCTATTCCTATGAGCCACAGGCACCGCTCTACAATACCCAGCATTTTGATTTGCCTTGATGATCATGGTTTTTCCCTGTTGTCCAAGAATAATTATTACTAGCACATCTTTCACCCCCAAAAGTGTCTCCATGTGGAGAACAAATTATATGGTCATCTTACCTATTAGATTTATTACTAAAAGCATTTTTACCTAGAAATTATTTTTTCAGACATTTTTATCTGAGGGAATAAAACACTGGGTAGAGGTAATATTGTCTGTGTAACAAAAAAGCAGTGATAGCTGGTAGCTGATAGAATAGTATCATCACACAAACATACAACATTTCAATGCAAAGAGTTTACTTTATTCTCTTATTTAATCAACATCAGATATTTTTATGTGCTGGGTGCTATAGTAAATACCAAGACTATAGGGATGAATAAAGTACTGCCTCACCAAGAGCTCACAGTCTTTATCACATTTAGGGCATTAATCAGACACTCAAGCCTGCCTTCTCCTTTTGTCTTCACACCAATTCCATACGGGTGTGAATTACTGAATTAGAAAGATGAAGTGATTTATATAAGATCACATGAGTTCAGGTCTTCTGAGCCTCTGTTCAGTCTTATTTTCAGGGTTGCACCTAACTACCTCTGATTAAAAATCTCGGGTGCACTATAAACAAGTATTCCTCTCCCTCTTCCTAGGACCAGCTATAGTGATGTACTTGGATCAAATGAGGAAGTGTCGAATGCCTTGGGGAGAAGAGTGAGTAGGATGGATCCTTGCACATTGAGAAAGCCTTCCTAAAGACAGGTTCTTATATTTTGGCTTTCACGTATATCCCTGGAGGCAAAAAAAATTCCATGTTCATATCCCCATCTCAGTGCCTGATTCACTGTGTGATCTTGGCCAAATCACTTAACATCTCTGGGCCTCAGTTTCCCCATCTGTGACACAGGCTGTGTATTGGTCTTTATTCCCAGATGGTCAAAGAAATGAAAATGAGGGAGCAGATTGGGCCTGTGAAGACTACAGAGTACAGGTGAACAGTGTGGTGAGAATTTCCTACCTCTTTCAAAGAGTGGCGTTCTGAGTAGATGGTGTACAGGTGGTCCCAGCCTGGCCCTTCATGAAGAGGTGACCCCATGCTCCTAATGCACTCATGGACAGTTTTCCCTTTGACCTTTGGGAGAAAGCCTTGGGCCCACCCCCATACTGATGACTGACAGCTTCCTTTTTTCACTGCTCCTTCTGAGCCTTCCCCAAGCATGCCATCCCTGGTGGCCCTCTGGCCTGCTCTGGCTATTTATGGCACCTCCTGGAATTCCTGGCTGGTCCCTGCTCTCCTTTCTAAGTCAGACCAGTTTTCCCTGCTGGCCCCAGAGTGCAGCAGCTAATCTGGGAGGTCAGGTGCCAGGAGCCTGACTCCTCCCCCTGCAGCTGCCTCTAAACTCTTTTTAGGGTCAGCATACTCCATCCCCCACCCCCAATCATAGGCCCCTCCTGCACAGGAGGAAACTGGGCAGTAAGGTATTTTGTTGCAAGTTGCACAAGGAGCCAGTGGGGTGCTAGGTTTTGAACCCAGATCTGTCACCCTCAAGTTCCATGCTTTTGCTGCTATGTTCTGCTGCCTGGAATTCACTAACAAGGGGAGCTGACATTAACACAGCCCCTGCTGCCAGCCTGACATTGCCCTAAGCGTGTCATATAAATTAATTCCTTTATTCCTCATGAGGGTTTTAGAACAGGAACTATTATTCTCATTTTATAGGTAAGGAAATTGGGACCAGAGAAGTTAAGTGACTCGCCCAAAGTGATGCAGCTAGTAGGATAGAGCCATTTGCTTCCAGATTCATGCTCTTAAGCCCTTCACCATTCAGTTCTTGCTGCTGCCAGGACACCCTGCCCCAGGCCAGGTTGTGAGGGAGGAGGGGAAAGACAGAGACCAGCAGAAGCTGAGGAGGCTCAGAAGGGGATCTCGCAGGGAGATTAGGCTCTGAGAAGTGAAGGGTCCACGAGACAGGTGTGTGTTGGGGGCATAAGCATAGATACACCAGGCAGCTGGTGAGTGGGGATGGAAACTGAAAACAGCGTTTTTCTAGGTTGTCTCTGCAGGCCTCTGCCCTCTTGGGGTGGCAGGGGCAGGAATAAGCTCCATTGGGCTCAGGATACACATGCCTCTTCCTGCCACATTTCCCATCGTCACTTCAGAATACATTCTGAGATTCTAGGAGGTGGCTGAGGAGGAAAGGACAGGGTCAGGCACTGACTGTTGTTCCTTGGGTGTTGGTGGCATGTAGAGCTGCCCTAACTGGGAAGAGAGCAGAGAGGCCAGGAGAGAGTGGTGGAAAATAGAAGCCTCACCAGAGGAAAGTTTAAATTCTCCCTCTGTGAAAGAAGATACCTCACGTTGATGGAGTGGGTGCTTTATGTGCAGGGACAGCTGGACCCCAACAGTGTGTTGCCTGAGAGACCCAGCCCAGGCGCTCCTGCCCCTCTGGTCACTACTGAGACAAGGTACACAAACAACAGTCTTTGGGCACCAGACATCCTGCTGGCAGGCGGGAGCCTGCCCTCTCTGGCAACCATGCTGTTGACATAAACATGGGGTGTCCAGGGCTTTGAGCGGCCTTGGCTGTTGAAAGGGGGAAGGGGCAAGGGTCTCCCAGAGTCTGAGGCTGGGATTAGAGAAGGCACCAGAATCTCAGGGCAGGCCAGGGTTTTCAGCCTTCTGTATAGGACAACAATGCTTGCCTTGCCATGCAGGACACTGGGCAAAATAGTGGCACCTAGGACTTTAATCCTGGTCACCATGATCCTCCATTCCAGTGGCCACTCCTGGCACCAGCTCCTTTGGCACTGCCCAACTCCTGCAGCTGGCACTCTCAGTCTTTGAGGAATGTGATCTCATAAGAATCATGCACATTAAGGTGACTAATAGTATTCCTCTCTGAAGGGGTATTTGCAAGGCCAAAGAACCTAGTGGGAGAAAGCAATAAACTACAACTTTTGAGGGGAGAATTTTAGCCCTAAATGAGAAAAGTATTGGGACAGGTGCAGGTGGAAGAAATAATGGGGGAAAGTTTCTGATGCTTCCCTTAAAGGATAATTTCTTTGTGGGCCAGAGAAACTTGGAGAGGGATGATGAGGCCTTGGATGGATACTGTAGAGGCCCCTGGGTGCCAAGGGTGGCTTTTTCTGGCTTATATACCAGAAGAGAGGGCTAAGGGTCTGAAGGACCTTGGAAATGAGAGGGGAGAAAGAGTCTGGAATGAAGGGAAATGTTTTGGTGGGCAATACCTAAGGCTAAAAGGGGAAGGTCAAGATCTGAGGGAGTCCCCAACAAAGTTGGGCTTTGGACTGGGTAACTTATGAGCTAATGAGGATCAGCAGTATAATACTTAAAACAAAAGGGTTTTGTGCTTGTTTTCTGTAATTTCAAGAAAGGGAAACTCTGGGAAGATTCTGAAACGACTTGGGGTAGAGAGGAACCCCAAGAGATGGAGTGGATGGTGGCTACCCACAAAGGAAGCGAAGAGACTTTGGAGCCCTGCCCCAAGCTTGACAATACTCAAGTCTCTAGGTTTCCCCTCTGCATTAGCTCTACCTGCCTGTAGGTAGAAGGGGCCAAAGATGCTCAGCAAAAACATATTGTACACTCTGGTCCCTGCCTTCCCTTCCCAGGCTAGCTGGCCAAACTTTGTCCTCTGGACATATACATATCAGTCTTCCACCTCACCTTGCCCCTCTCTGTTTCCATTCTGTAGAAACTGGCAATGTGAGGAAGCGAGAAGGTGCAGGGGAGGGTAGAAGGGGTTAGGATACAATAGAATGGGGCATACTACCCCCTGGGTTTGCTGTTTTCCTTCTCTCTCACCAGCTACTGGATGGTAGATCTGCTCTGGTCTGTGAAGAGTTCATGAGTGAATCATAGTCTGACACTGAGTACCCCCTCAGAGGCAAATGGAAGAATACCACCTTAGGACAAAAAAGCATACACACGTGATTTGGATGGTGGAATCCTAGAATTTATCTCTAAGTGTACAACTCTAGGTAACAAAAAGGAGGAGCTGAAGGTGGACTGTGCCCCAGGCCAGGCTCAGAACTAGGAAATGGGGTAGGGGAAAGACAAGAGGTTCAGGCAGGTTGGGAGACGGGGGTGATTAGAGTCTCCCCTTGCCCACGACCATGGAGCTTGTGCACAGGGGGTTTTAAGGACAACTTTAGGGTCAGAAGATACAAACTTGAGTTTGGGATTGCCCCCTTTCAAGCTGAGATTCTGAACAAGGCCAAAAAACTCTTTAGTTTGTCTCATGCCATATCAGGCAGTCATGCCAGCCAAATTAAGCTTTCTTCTACAGCCAAGTTCTAAGCTAAAGGTACGTAGACTCCTGTGTTAGTGGCTTCAGCTTTACAGAGAGGTCAAAGTCAGACCAGAGGTATGGTACACCTTTTTGGAGGTTCTGTTCTTCTAGATTTAGCTGGTAACATGAATAAAATTGGTAGCAAATACAGGTCGATTTTATTTTATTTTATTTATTTGTTTTGGAGTGTGAAAAGATATTTTTATTAAAGCCCTGGCCTTTTCCTCTTTCAATTTTTCCTTTAACACAAACTGCAAATTACATGCTCCAAAGAGAAGAGCCAACATGTATTATAGAAAACAGATTTTGGCTTACACCAACTAGTCTCTATAAGGTTTCATTCTACATTCAAACAGTTCGCAAGACCGGAAGCCATCACTGGTGCTCCATTCTAGCCCTACAATGCCCCTTCCCACCCATCTAGATCTTGACCTTGTACTAATTTCCTATATGTGTGGAATGCAGGACAAACAGGCTCCAGCACGAGCCCGAAAAAGTTTGGGGCCCGAGGTCCAACGACAAGGCAACTTCCCCGCCTGCAGGCGAAGGGCAGGCCGCAACTGGAGAGCGCAGGTAATTCTCTTCGCGGACTCCAAAAGAGTAAAACAAACGGGCGGGAGGCGAAAGGGGAGGTGTGGGTATAGGGCGGGAAGGAGAGCGGATTCGCTTCATAACCTGCCTCGCACCCTCTGGTCTCAAAGAACCTCAGATTCGACCGTTCCCGCCACAAATTAATCTGAGTTCACCCCAAAGGGATGTCAAATTGGGCGGGAGCTACCGCGAACTCTGACCTGGCGTCCCCGCGAAGGGCTTAGGACCTGGAGGGAGGACGGGCGGGGGTGGGGTGGGGTGGGGCGGTTGCCCGCTTTCCCAAAAAAGCCGCTTACGCTGCTTCCTGTCCTCTCCTTAGCTGCTCTCCTGAGGCGTAGCGCCCCACTCCAAAAAAAAAAACGTACTCAACGTGCCCTCCAGCCGCCAGTGACCACTGGGCGTCCCTAAAGTCTCCCTCTCAGGGACTTCCTCCTCGGGGCTCCGCTAGGCCCCAGGGCGCGGGGCTCGGCTTGCAACCCCCCCCCCCCCCCCAGGCAGGTGGACAGCGAGGCACCGCTTCGGCCCATTCCCGCTGTCATTTTCTGGCCACCATCGCCGCCGCGTGGGGGTGGGGGGGACGATCACAAGGTCGATTTTAAATTGCTCACGAACTTTATAGCCTCCCTGTGTTATAATGCCTATATGAGGTGATGATAACGAATTCTACTGGTGTGCTCCTTTGTCACACGTTGATAGAGGAGCTGGATAAGAATCCATGTAGTGTGCCTCCCCAAGCCCATCCTCTATCAATCGCATGGATTTACTAGTTAATAAAGGACGGCCTCAATATCTATCCTGGTTTGATTTCAGGACCCGAGCTGCAGCCATTGCACCTCATTGCCCTCATTCCCTACAGTGATCTGATTCACTGCCTAGAGCAGGGCTGAAGTCTGTACCTCAACCAGAAGGTCACTGAGGCACACTGTGAGAAGGAGCCCTATATCAGCGGTTCTCAATCTGGCTGCACATTAGAACCAGAAAAAGTTTCCAAAACTATTGAAACTCTTCTTTTTCAGTTGGTACAGAGTAGGGGTGGTAGCAGGGTTTTTTTTTTTAAGTATGACAATGGTTGATTCAATAAATCAACAAAATGTATGAGTGCCTACTCTGAACCCTGTTCTGCCCTGTAGCTGGAGATACAAAGGTTAGTAGGACAGAATGTGTGCTATCCTGGGGTGCAGGTGACCTTCTGGACTGGCAGGTCATGCCCTTAGTGGAGGAGGGGAGGTTGCAAATTCCATTTCCTGAGATGAGCTCTGGAAAGAGCCAGACCCCTTCTCAAATGATGCTGCCCTCCTGGGCTTTGCACTAGAGAGGACAGAGTTTGTTTCAGTTATGAAAGTCGATTCACAGAAACATAAATTGTCAAAGCTAAAAGGCTCCTGGGAAATAATCTGTGTGCAAACTTTAGTGAGCAGCTGACAAAGTGCTGCAGAGCTTTAAAGAAATCTAACAATGCCAGGCGCCACTTCAAATGTTCTGGTTCATAGTGTGAGGGCTGAGGAAAGTGCATTTAAAAAAACAAACAAACAAAACAAACAAAAAACTCCAAACACTCAGCTGTGGTTCTCAGCTTTGGCTGCACCTGAGGAGGTCCTGGGGCAGTTGTTAAACATTGAAGCTCAGGTCTCATCCCTAGAGTGTTTGATTGGTAATTTTCAAAGTTTGCTATACTCCTACCATGCAGCAGGTGGAGATCCCTTACTGCAAGGCCATCTGGGCCTTCCAACTGGCTGTATTTAGGATTTGGGGTGGCATCCCCAGGGACAATCAGTCTTTGCCACCATCAGGGCTTTGAAACAAGAACAGAATAAAATAAGATGCGAGAAGAGATAAAAATTTAAAAGTCACTTGGAAGATTTAGACAAAGAGAAGCAATATAGAAGACTGGATAAGAAGCTCCTTTGAATTCACCAGTCATCATTCTGAGATTTTACATCCTTTTTTTTCCCAGTTTTTTTTTTTACTTATTGTAATAGTAATTAATTGGTGTAAACAATGAAAAGTATAAGAGTACATGAAAACAAACAAATCAGCCAGGCATGGTGGCTCATGCCTGTAACCCTAGCACTTTGGGAGGCTGAGGTGGGTGAATTGCTTGAGCTCTGGAATTCAAGACCAGCCTGAGTAAGAGCGAGACCCTGTCTCTACTAAAAACAAAAAAAAACTAGCTGGGAGTAGTGGTGCACACCTGTAGTCTCAGCTACTTGGGAGGCTGAGGCAAAATGATCACTTGAGCCCAAGAGTTTGAGGTTGCTGTGAGCTATGACATCTTAGCAGTCTATCAGAGTAAGACTCTGTCTCAAAAAGAAATAAGAAAACCAAAGAACCTCTATAATCTTATCAGAGATAATCACATAAGGTCTTAGCATGACTGACATATATATTGTACAACCATGTTATATGTTATTGCCATGCATTCTATAATCTGATAAAAATTAATATATAACCTTACCATAAATAAATTAGTATCCTTTTCTACTTTCCTGTTTTGACTTTATTTTACTTTTCAGGGAGATTTTTTCTTACAGGTCATTAAAATTGTATTGCTAAATCTTTAAGCTGGGTTGGGAGGGCAGGTGGGTGGAGTGGAGCTGGTGCATCCCACATGCGCCTTCACACGTTTATTCTCATGTACACGCTCACACACAAGTACAGATGCTTCTGTTCCCACTCTGCATCCTAGGCATCATACACTCAAACATACATTTTACATCATATCCTCAAAGTTACAGGATTTTATTATTTAAGTGCCCCCCAATCCCATTTCTGTGAATTCTAAGGGAAAATGGTACAAGGAGAGCCAGGAGGATGGCCTCCCCCAGGAGGATGAGTCCCAGCGCCACAGCCCTGCCTACAGACTCTTCTCCCCACCCTGGCTGTCCCCCTCCTCTCCCATGCCCTGGGGCCTCAGGTACTCTTCTCCTCTGTGGGATGAGGCTGGTGCTCTGGATAAAGACTGTCCCTCCACAGGTGGTAGGTGATGGCAATGGTCACGGTGAGCCAGGCCAGGTAGGGCAGCAGTAGCAGGGCGGCCAGCTTGTTGATGGGGTTCCAGGTCAGTGCTGTGCTCACCACCAGCCCATACAACAGCAACAGATGCAGCAGGGCCTGGGCAGAGGGTCAGGTTTTCAGTAGGCTGCCCTGGGTACTGGCCTCTCCTCCTTTCTGCAGCACCTGGGCACAACAGTGAGCTAAGTCCCTGGAGCTCTGTGCACACCTGTTACCTGCCTGCACCTGATTGATCTGAATTATGCTTCTGGGGCATGGTGGTTTCAGCTGCACCACATCAACTACTGAGCCCCCATGCCTTACCAGACCAGAGTTGTGGGCTGTGAAAAAGAGAATCAGGACCGTCCAGCTGATGGCGAGCTGTACAGCATAGAGGCCAAGAGGCAGGGCCAGGGGCCACCCAAAGCCCCCTCCCAAGTCATTCCACACCAGGTAGGAGGCATAGCTGTGGAGAGATGGCAGAAACACTCAGCAGGCAGGTGTTCCATGGCACACAGAAGAGGCCCTCTGGTATGAGGGCTACCGATTATCCTTGTGGGCTCAAATGTGGGCACGTGGGTCTAGGCATCATTTGAGGGCCAGGGAAAGTTGGTGGGAGGAGTTGGGTGTACTGGGGTGGGGGAGGGCATGGGGATATTTGGAGAGGGTGGAAGAAGGGCTAGCTGGAATCCCAGGCAAGCATGGAGGGTCTCTGTGGGGCCCACCATAAGAGACACAAATGGAGGCCAGTAGATGGCAGCAGCTTGGACATGGGAGACTTGTTCCCACCTCGGTGAGTGCCAGGGCTATATGTGACAAACGAGTGCTTACCCCATAACAGAGTAGACAATTGTCCATATAACCAATAAGACTTTGTGGGGTGGGCACCAGGACAGCATCCTCAGGCCCTCACACCAACTGGACATGTGATTATGAGTGAACAGCCAGACCAGGATGGGCCCCAGAAGGGGAAAGATCACGAAGACGGCCCCTTCAAGCCGCATTCACCTGAGGAGGCAAAATCAGGGGAGGCAGAGAACATGATAATGACCCTTCCCTCAGTACTTTCCCCATGTCTCCTTGTCTGTCTCCACCTCCCAAGCTGATGCTATGCCCTGGCTAAGGTCCTGCCCCCTCCCTGGGCCCATTATCCAGTCCTCCTCTGAGCCATCTCAACCCAGCCCCCACTGCCTTGCCCACCTTCTGGCTTCCATGCACTTATTTTCTCCACACCACTCATTTGGCACTCGGAGGATATGTTCAGCATTGGTAATTGCTTCTCAGCAGTTCTCTGCATGTTTCTGACTCCTGGAGGTCAAACCCAGGTGTGACCACCTTGTTTACCTCTCACAGTGGGCAACACCTGGCCAAGTACATAGCAGGCCTTCCATGAAGACAGTGTCTTACCTAAACTGACAGTAACCAACTGGGAAGGACCATGTTCTGAAGGCAGGAGCCAGAGTTTCCTGGGGCTCTTTTCTAGTCAAAAATGGGCCAGTCCGTCTCCCCCACACTTATCTCACAGTACCAGACTGGAGCATTCAAAGGACCCTCCCAGGCTGATCTGCCCAAGTTCAAACTCAGCCTACCAACACTGGAAGCCTGCTCTAAAGCCTTGCTTTGCTTCTGGCTCTGCTGCCTTAGGGGATGAGGCTGCCCCTACATCTCTCCATTTCTAGCTGGTCAGGTTGGAAACACAAACGGCCAATTTTTTTGTGGCCTGATTTCTCAAAAAAAACGACTACCTGATTTTAGATTTAGAAGTGGGCATGCTCATTTGCATGCTGCTTTGCATGTCATTTGCATGAGACAATATGTAGACTCCTCCACACCAAGGCCCCTGCCCAATATTCTTCTCATTTGCTCATGATAGTTCAGCCTCCCCCACATGATGGATGGGATTTGAAGCAGGGATAAATATGATTATTTTTAGTGTTCTGTACTGATTGCCTAATTCCATCTTTTTCTGTCAAGGATCAGGAACACTTGTCCTGGAGGGTTCTGGGACAAGGCTGACCAGCATATCTGCCTGTGTATATTTCCAGTATCTTTGCTCCTTGCTGTTCATTGCTCACCTGCCTACCTACCTGTTTTTCTGTTTCTGTCCTGTGTTAGAGGGCCTCCTCCACCCCTCTGCACTCTATCCTTTCTTCTCCTGTTGTCAGCCATTCCCAATGCCTCCTGTCCCCCACCCTGTTCTCCCCTTACCTTGGGCAGCACACCTCCCAGGCCGGTGCCCGATGGTACGTGATGTGTGGATACAACGTGTGTGACAGGAGAGGTGTGGGGAGAAGGGTGGAGCTGGGCTGCCAGCTGGTCTGCCTTTCTCAGATAGTGACAAGGGTGTTGATACTGGCTTGCGTGTCCTCAAAAGGTTCCTCTTATCAGGGGTCTCTCTGGTCTGCTAGGCCCTTGATGCCTGGCCTCTGGAGGGTGCCCCTTGATGGAATGTTTGAGGGGTTAATGCTGGGGGTCTGACATTGTGAGACCAGGGCCTCCAGTGACAGCTCAGGCCCAGGCTATAATAATGATGCCTGTGATCCCAGCATACTGTGAACTAGCTCTGTATCCATGAGTAGGGGCCCTCAGATTTCTCCAGAGCCTTTCTGTAGCTGGGATTGTCCCCTAAGCGAGGCCAGCACCAGCTTTCAAGTAAGTTCATGATCCATGAACACAGCCCCTGATTATAGCTTCCTGGTTGGCATGACGCTGCTTGGCTTGGAACTCTAGCTTGATAGATCTTTCAGAAACCCCTAGGACTTTGTGATTCAGAGGGGAAGGCTGACAAGTGGAGCTGGGTGGGGAATCAGCCAGGAGTAGGCTGGTGCTTCCCAGCAGAGTCCCGCCTTCCAGCTGCCCTAGAGATGTGTAGGGGAGAATGTCCCCAACTGTTGGCAAAGTCCAACCTCCTATGTGACTCAGAGCTTTGTCTAACAAAGACAAATACTCCCTTCATTCCCTATTGAAGTTCTGAGCACCTCTTCTTTGTTGGTCCTTTAGGCATGAGACCTTTCCAAGTGGCCTGCTCTCTGCTGGTTCCTTTGCTACGTCTCAGCACTTGGCCTGGGCTGGGCTTCTCTGAGAGGTTTATCCCACCCTCTCACCTCCACCAGGGAAAGAAGCAGAGGGGAGGGGGTTGCAGTCAGGACAAGAGTTGAGAGAATCATTAACTGAGATGAAAGAGTAAGTTACTTATTTTCTATTACAGATGATAACTGGGAGACTAGGGGAGTTCACCAAAGTTCCTCAACTCCAGGAGGCCACACCATACTGATAACAGTTGCTATTTATCCAGCACCTATTCTGTGGTGGGCACTTTACATATATTAGCTTAATAATAGCAGTTAGTATCCCCCATAAGGGGATATTTTTTATCTGCATTTGACAGACAAGGGAATTGAGGCCCCAAGGGGCTAAATACCTTGTCCCAGACTACATAGACAACACATGACTCACCTGGTTTCTGTGCTGGTGGTGTAGATCCAAAATGCACCCTCTTCCCTCTTAGTTGGTTCATTCCTCCATTCAAGAACTCTTTATTGAACACTACTATGTATCAGGCTGAACCAGGAGCTTTGGAGACAGCAGAAAACAGATGGAAAAAAAAATCCCTCAACATAGGGAGCTTTCCTTCCAGTGGTGCCCGCTCTCTCTCCTAGGCAGAGTTTCTAGGAACTCGGAGGGTATATAGCCCCCAAGTTCAGCTCTGCCCCAAAGGGAAGCACCCCTATCAATTCTGAGAGTGGGAGTAGAAAGATATGGAGTGGGGATCAGATATAGGCACATGCCAAAGGCACCAGAAACATGTGCGTCGTTAACCTCTCAGGGCCTCAGTGGGTTTTTTTTTGTGCAGGAAGAAGGTAGAACTAGATACCTGGACCAGCTGCATCGGTATCACTGGGGAGTTTCTTAGAGCTGCAGAATCTCAGTCCCTATCCAGGCCAACAGAACCACAACCTGCATTTTACCAAGATATTCCAGGTCATTCTTGTGTACAAGATAATTTAAGAATCTCTGGTTAAGGTTCCCTTCTTACCTTCTGCCACTAGCTGGGGACAGCCACCCACCAGCAGAGGGCACTGTAGGGAAGGGTTATTTTCTTTCTTTTTCTTTTTTTTGGCGGTGTGGCAGGGAGGAGTTTCAAGGCACAGCACCTGCACTAAGGTTGTCTCCCTCTCTTTCTCTCCTCCTTTCCAGACCTAGAGTGGCAAGTTCACTGACTTCTGGGATCCTCAGAAGGACGACAAAGGAGGACTTTGCCAACAGATGCCATGGGTGGACTTTGCCAACAGATGGAGACACTCTCCCCTACCCCTCTTTAAGGTGGCTGAGAGGCAGGACTCTGCCAGGAAGCGCCAGGCTGCTCCTGCCCAGATTCCCCACCCACTTCCACTTGTCTGCTGGCCTGGCAACTGGGTCTGGCTAACCTCTCTGTTTCTTCGAGAAAGAACTAGACAAGCTAGCGGCCTGAGAGCGCCTAGAAGGTGAGGTGAGCACCCTCTGGGCAGCTGGGGGTGGAGTGGGCATTGCCTGGGGCTCAGGGGAGGAGCCAGGCCAGCTCAGCCCACCTGCCAGAGTGTGGGGACACTCTGCTGGAGGAGGGGAGGAAAATGGGATTTGGAGAAGGGCTGCTGCAGATGGGTATAGGGACCAGGGTTAAGATTCTATGTCCTGTGGAAATATATACTGTGCTAATGAATGCACTCCATTATTTATATTTGGATTCATTCATCTCAGTACTTTTTATGTCTTGCGAACAACTCTAGATCTAGCAGGTGTTGGACAGGCAAAGCGAGAACCAGTGGGGCAGAGAAGCATTGAGTGTTTCCTTAAAGGGTATGGGCATAACTTTGCAGCAGGAGTCTAGAGGTTTATGCTAGGGAGGCAACTGTCTAGGGACAGGTGATGACAGCGTTCTACAGGGCCCTAGTTTTAGGCAAACTGATACCCTGGATAACTTAGGAGCTAGGGTAAGATACCTGAAAGAGTGTAATGAGGAGTCCAGGCTTGTCTGGGAGGCTCCAGTCCACATTTGAATGGCTGCAGTGCTATAGATCCCACTCAGCAAAACTTGGGACTTTCCCCCCCTTGCAGCCAGGGAGATGACAGCATGAGGGCCAGAGAAGCCTGGAAGAGCAACAGCCTAGGAGACCTGAGGCTGATCTGGGGAAGAAGTTAACCTGCTTCAGGCCAGGTAAAGGAATGGGCTCTCAGAAGAGGCTCAGTGTGGCTTTGGGAGTGGTACATGCCAACTACTCCAGGCTGGAAGACTGAGAAAGGGGACGCCACTGTCCCTCCCCATTGGGTCTAGGGAATTTGGATTCTGGTCTTTGGAAGGTGGTTGCTATAGAAACAGAGCAGGACCCCTCCTTTATTCACTTTAGCTGGCCCATCCCCTGCTACTGGTACCTTGGTAAGGTGGGGGGGGGAGGGGGAATCACTGTGGAACTGAGGATGAACCTTTAGTTTCTTCTATTTATTTTTACTTTATTTTTGTATCTTTCTGCTCCAACTTCATTTCTTCTAGAGGAGGAAAGGAAGAGACCTAGGATTAAAGAAGTTGTGGGCAGAGAAAGAGGGTGTTTCTAGAAGTCCTCGTCATCCCTGTTCATCTTTCCTTCCTACCTTCACTTCTCTAATAATCCCCCATCCATCCTCACTGTGGGGAGAAAACTCAGCTTCCTTATCCGTGAAATAGAGGTAAAAATAATACCTAGCTCATAAGGCTGCTGTGAGGATCAAGTGAGATAAGCCACGTAGAGTGCTTTAACACAGTGGCACAGAGTAAGCTCTGTGAATGTTAGCTATTATTATTACAGTTAGAATTACCATCATTACTAATGTGGAAGAAACAAAAGGAATGGATGAGATGTAAGAGGCAGCTTGCTGCTCCACCCCCATCCACTGCCAACTCATCTGACTTGCTCTTGTGTGCCCTGCCAGAGGCCTAGTGCATTGCCTGCAGGGTGGATTTTAAGGCAAAGGGAACAGGGCCAAATCTCCCCTTCCTGGTCAGTTTTCAGTGAGGCCATGAAGGAAATAGGTCCTCATGTCTCCGTCTGGGAGTAGCTAGGAAGGGGGCTTAGTTTTCACAGGTCCCATGGAAGGAAGAAGGCCAGCAAAGCCTCAGCTCTAGGTGGGTGTTGTGAGTGACGGGAGTAGCGAGGAGCCTTGTGAATCAAACAGAGGAACAAGGACTTTGAAGGGAGACTTTTGTGCCTGATGGAACTCAGCTACTGAGCGAATGAATCCCATCCCCTCGGAAGCTCTTTGACAGCAGAATAAGACGTCATCTTTGGCAGGATTGAACTTCCCACAGTGCCTGATGCACAGCCAGTGCTCAGAAAAATGTTCATTTGAGTGGAAAAACCACACGTGACAGCATATAATCAGGAGTTCCTTGGTATGGTGGGACGGGTGTGGAGAGATACCTCAGACAGTGAGACTATCAGAGGCTGATGTGCCAGGGGGAGGTGCTATTGAACAGGAGGGTTCCAGGTGGGTAGGTGAAGGGGGCAGTGAGAACAAGTGCAGGAGAAACAGAAAGCAGTGTGACTGAAAGCCAGAGGCTAGAATTAACTAGGCTGGGGAGGCCTGGCTGGCCAGAGTGTAGGGGTGTTGAAAATTAAAGGGGCTGGATGCCGGGACGTAGGAGGGGCCAAGGCTGCTGGAGAGTCTCAGCCTGTGGCCTCCACAGGTAACCAGGTGAACAGGCATGCTTTTTCCCTGTCTCATTCCAGCCTCACTGTAGGCCCCCACCTTTGTTTTTCTTTCTTTTTGCTTCTACTTGTAACTTTTGTTATTCATTATTCTTGTACTTTGTGTGTGCCTGTGAAATCCCTTCAGGCCTGTCTGGAAGAAGGAGGGGCACTAATAAACAAGCACATTTGGACAGTGTTTAACATCTATAGATTCGCATGATCTCATGCCATCCTCACCATCAGAGAGGCTTTTATTTATTTATTTATTTATTTTTTACTTCTAGTAGCTTTAAAAAGAATTACAAAGTTAATACAAAATACATTCTTCTTTTTTTTTTTTTTTTTTTTGAAACAGAGTCTCACTTTGTCGCCCTTGGTAGAGTGCCATGGCTTCACAGCTCACAGCTACCTCCAGCTCCTGGGCTTAGGCGATTCTCTTGTCTTAGCCTCCCGAGTAGCTGGGACTACAGGTGCCCGCCACATTGCCCGGCTATTTTTTTGTTGCAGTTTGGCTGGGGCTGGATTTGAATCCGCCACCCTACTCACTGAGCCACAGGTGCTGCCCCCAAAATACGTTCTTGATGTGAAAAATTCAGAGTAGAGTAAAAAGAATTTAAGAAAATTCAGAGTCCTTGTTCACACCTTCCACCTTCTCAATTTGTCGTGTCTTCTAGTTGTGACCAATGGGAATAGTTTGGGGGGAGGTGTAACCTTCTAGACCCCTGCTGTCCAAGACAGGACCCACTACTACACGTGGCTACTAAGCACTTGAAATATAGTAAGTCCCAAATAAGATATGCCATGTGTGTCAAATATACATGGATTTCAAAGGCTTAGTATGAAAAAAGAATGTAAAATATCTCAATGATTTTATATTGATTACCAGGTGAAGCAACATTTTGAATACATTAGGTTAAATAAAATGTATTATTAATTTCTCCTTTTTTTCTTACTCTTCAAAGTGGCCACTACGAAGTTTAAAATCACATGTGTGGCTTGCATTATATTTTTATTGCACACCACTGCTCCAGATCTTTCTCTGTACGTTTAACATGTATGTGCCCATAAATATGTATCTATACTTACATATAGTTTCATTTTCCTCATTATGAGATCAAAGGATGTTTCTCTCTCTGTGGCTTGCTTTTTCTCCTTCCAGATTTCTCTATATGAGCACATGTAGATCAATGTGGCTATTTTGTCAGATGAGGAAATCAAGGTATCTTAAGTAATATGACAAATTTACCCAGCCACAGTGACCAAGGTGGCATTTGAACTCATGTCCTCGAACTTCAAACCCAAGATCTTTGTGCCTCAGGGGAGCTTACCTTTAGGTATGAGGTCATGGGTCATGGAAAGTCCTGGTAGGTTCTTGAGTAAAATAAAGGGGGTGGGGAGAGAGACAGAGATAGATAGGAAGTTTTGTTAAAGGAATTGATGTGACTGGGGTGTACAGGGTGCCCCAGAATGAAGACAACTTAGTCCTTACTGCAGCTCCATGGAAGCCAAAGGCTTAACCCGGCTCTGACCCCTTCTTTCCCCTAGACCTTTGGCTTTGGCTGGCACAGGGGTGCAGGAGAGCCAGCAGCATCGAGTGACCAGGCAGATGTGCCCCCAGGAGAGTTCCTTCCAACTCTCCCAGTTCCTACTGTTTGTGGGGGTCCCAGTGGCAAGTGTCATCTTTCTGGCCCAGTGCCTTCGATGGCACTGTCCTAGATGGCGGCTGGGGGTCTGCAGGAAGCCAGATGGCCATCAGGAGCCAGAGTCTCAGCCTGTCCCCCTACCAGAAAATGAGGCCCCCAGGCAGGGCCTGCCAGCCACACTGCCAGAGTTGGCAGCCTTCTACCAGGAACTGCACACACCCACTCAGGGCCAGACTGTCATTCGCCAGCTGATGCACAAGCTGTTGGTGTTTTCGGCTCGAGAGGTGGATCACCGGGGTGGTTGCCTGATGCTCCAGGATACAGGCATCTCCCTGCTCATCCCACCAGGTAACAGCTTCCTTCTCTGTTCATACCTTCTATTGGGGTACAATATCCGAGGACTCATCACTCATAGACATCTTTATAATTTTAAATATATTTTTATATTTTTAGCATAGTTTTATTGACTCCAAAGGTGGACATATTACATATCTTTTAGGACAACTTCCTGGCAGGTGGAAGTAAAGTGCCTTGTTCTAATGAATCAATGTGCTATGCCAATTCTCTTGCCAATTCACACAAAGCCCTGAATAGGCTAGCAGCAGCCCTGGAAGAAAGGGGACTGACTTGCTCAGGGTTACACAAGTCAGCTCAGCACAGCTCCATGCTGCCCTCCTGTGTGCCTTGCTGAGCACCCTTTCTCCTGGGCTCTTGCCCACTTCCTCTCTTACAGGGACTGGGGTGTTGCTGCCTGCCTGCCAGGCCCATCTCAGCTTTCCCTCTTCCCAGGTGCTGTGGCTGTGGGCCGCCAGGAGCGGGTGTCTTTGATCCTGGTGTGGGACCTATCAGATGCCCCTTTGCTGCCTCGAGCCCAGGGGCTGGTCAGCCCTGTGGTGGCATGTAGCCCCCACGGGGCCTCCTTCCTGAAGCCTTGCACCCTCACATTCAAACACTGTGCCCAGCAGCCCAGCCACGCCCGCACCTACAGCAGCAACACTACCCTGCTCGATGCCAAGGCCTGGAAGCCCCTGGGGCGGCCAGGGGCCCACACTTCTCGGGATGAATGTCGCATCCACCTCTCCCACTTCAGGTAGGCACGTGCCCATTGGCTTGTCTTCCTGCCCCTATGTCTCTGTCTGCCTCATCCTTCTCTCTCTTTATAGAACTCCTTATCTGTCCAAGATGGTCTGCAAATCTAGCACCCCGCTGTGCCTCCCTGTCATGATATCTGTAGCAGCTTGTCTCCTTCCCCCTGTCTAAGACTGTGCATCCCACTGTGTCTTTCTGCTTGTCTGGGAGTATCTGATTCAACCCATTCTCCTTCCCTCCCCACCTCTGTGTCTCTAAAATTATCTCTCTCTATGCTGTCCCTTTGTTCAGACTGTCCCCAAACTGTCTAGGGCAGTTTGTCCCCTCCAGTTCTCTGAGACTCCATCCCATCTCTGTCCTTCACCTCTTTGTCTTTCTCGAATCTCAGGTCTTCTGTCTCCTAGTCTCCTTGCCATCCCCAGACTAGCATAGGGCCATGTGTGGGAGGCCACCCAAATACAATGACTCCAAGCCCACCTTCCCTTTCTCCCCTCTGGTTCTCCTCCACTGTAATACACTCTCTTTATCTCCCCTCCCCTGTTCCTTCCTGGAGTGCTCTCTTGGCCTTGTGCATGGCAGGTGCCTGGTGGTAGGTACGCTGGAGTCTCAGCCTCCCGAGCTTGTGTCCCTGTCACTGTCTCCCTCCGCAGCCTGTACACCTGTGTGCTGGAGGCACCTGCAGGGCGCGCCGCCCGCAAATGGCTGCAGCTGGCTGTGTTCTGCTCCCCGCTGGCACCAGGGCAGTCCCACCTGCAGCTGCGCGTCTACTTTCTCAACAACACACCCTGCGCCCTGCAGTGGGCCCTGACCAACGAGCAGCCCCACGGTGGTCGCTTGCGCGGGCCCTGCCAGCTCTTTGACTTCACTGGGGCCAGAGGCGACCAGTGCCTGAAGCTCAAGTACATCTCAGAAGGTGAGGGAGGCAGGGCCCTCGGGAACAAGGTCATAGGGAGCCCCATGAGATAAGAGGGCTCAGGGCCTCTCCCTGTGCTGAAAATTGGGCAACCCCAAGTTTTTTCCATGACTCCTGGGCCAGCAGTAGCCTCAAGGATGGCCCTTGGCTTGGGCTACTGTTTCCAGGAGCCCCCAGATGTTGTCCACTTTGCCACTCACCCCCAGGACAGAATGATGCCAGGGGGGAGGTGGGAAGAAGTAGTGTCATACCCCAAAGGAGCAGGGAGGAAAGGGGAGGCTTTTATTGCCCACTGGATGGAGCTGGAATTGGGAGGAGGTTCCCGGTCTTCTCTCTTGGGCCCTCTTTCCTTTACAACCAGGGCTTTTGGAATTGGCTGTGGGGCCCACTGGGTCCATGCAGTGTGCATGGCTGCTTCTGGGGGTGGGGTGGGGGATGGGAAGGTGATGTGGGCAGACCCTATATGCTGTGTGGGGTAGAAGCAAGGCCACTCTCGGGGTCTCCCACCAGGCTCTGGGGATCCCACCCACTCGAGACATTCCTTCCTTTGCTCTGTCCTCATGCCTCCCTGTATCCTCCTCCTAACTTCTGTAAGGCCCTATTTCCTGAGGTTCTCAGCTCTCTGCCTGCTTCCCAGGTTGGGAGAATGTGGATGACAGCAGTTGCCAGCTGGTCCCCCATCTCCACATCTGGCATGGAAAGTGTCCCTTCCGCTCCTTCTGCTTCCGGAGAAAAGCAGGTAGCTCAGGAGTCCCTACTGCCCTCTCCCCTCACTTCCCCTCCCCTGCCAGTAGTCTGGGAACTCTGCAGCCCCTCAGGCAGTGTGCACAGGCCTTCTCTGCAAGGCCGGGAGCCACACGGATCTAGAGAGAGAGGTGTGCCCGGCCCCAGTGTCTTCTAATTCCTAAGTTTTACTGTTGAGTCCCTTGACTTATGCCCTTACCCCAGACCTTTCCCTCATTCTCCAGCCACATTTTCACCCTCTCTTTGTAGCCAGTGAGATGGAGGACTGCTCAGCACTAACCAATGAGATCATTGTCACCATGCACACCTTCCAGGATGTGAGTTGGAGCTGAGGGGCGGAGGAAGGGCAGAACCTAGGGAAGTCCCTGGGCGTGGGGTCTCGTGCCCTGTAAGCATGGTCTGTAGTCGTGTAACCAAGTATGTGAAGATGCACTTTTCACAGAGCAGCCTTATCAGCTAGACCACCTAGCCTCCCAGTGACCCTCCATCCCTAACTCCCTCTTGTCTGTCAGTGGATGAATCCAGCAGGAGGTTAAAAGAGCCAAACCCTAGTTTAACTCCTTCTCCCAACTCACAGGAACTAGGCATCAAGGAGACATGGTTTCTTTCTAGCCTGATTGTCTACACCTGAGAGGTGACATTTTGTATGCTCACTGGGCAGGTGGTACTGAGCAGATGGGATGAGACTCAGGCATTCTTCTCCTCCTCCACTGCATCAAAGGGAGAAATGAAGAAGTCAGATTGAGTCCTGGGGAACCACAGTGGCATCTTTGTGGAGGGCAGGCAGATACCCTCAGCTTGTCACTTGGGAGAAGAAACCAGGAAAAGTTGGAATGGAGGGAAGGGGCCACATATGCCTGAGTTCAGTGTCTCTGTTATTGGATGACCTCCTGTTGCCCCCATGACTCCACCGAGGACTGTCCAGGTGGCTTATGATGCACTCTGTTTGGTCTTCAAGTCCCTCATATCCAAAGAGCTCAGTGGGCAAACTTAAGGCTGAAAGTTCTAAGGTTAGGAAAGCAGAGGGTAGAGTGTCCAGGTGAGTGGGCCACGATGTCATGGTATGTATGATAAAGTGGCTCTGGGAGGCAAGCTGAAGGAGAAACAGGAGGAGTGGAGGTAGGACCCCAGCGTCTGACTCACTGGGATATTGTGTGACCAGTAATTGTGTTCTCTGTTGACTCAGGGCTTAGAGACCAAGTATATGGAAATCCTCAGATTTCAGGCATCAGAGGAGGAATCTTGGGCAGCGCCACCCCCTGTCTCCCAGCCGCCCCCATGCAATAGGTGAGGGAGGGGTTGCTTGGGCTGCTACCTGGGGTATGTTGGGATTCCTGCCTCAGCACTACAGGGCGAGTATAGCACTAGGGGTGGGGAGGGAGAGCCAGACTGAGTCTCTTTGAGCCTTTCATCCAAGAACATCCTTTCCCCCCTGCTTCAGGCTGCCCCCAGAACTCTTTGAGCAGCTACAGATGTTGTTGGAGCCAAACAGCATCTCGGGCAATGACTGGCGCAGACTGGCTTCCCACCTGGGGCTCTGCGGCATGAAAATCCGGTAAGAAGAGGGGTGAGGTATATGGATGGGTGAGGAGGGTGGACTGGGGTGGGGAGCCCTCAGGACTTTTGGGGATACAGACACAGATAAGGAAGTGACTTAAAAGTCAGAGAATGGCTTCTCCTTTCCCCTTTCCCCACAAAAGGCAGTTCTGTTTATCTCTGTATCTTAGTACTAGCATTATGCTTGGCTCATAGTAGGTGCTCAATAAATATTTAACAGTGAATCAATTAATATGCAAGTGATGGGGTACATATTGAGCGCTTGCCATGCTGTGCCCTGAGGAATAGGATGGCAGATTATAGGATAATGTGTGTAAAGCATGGAGCTGGGTACCTGGTACACACTAATTCAATACGTGTTAGCAATGATAGTGGCAATGCAGCCATGCTCCCTGTCAAAGAACCCACAAAGAAATCAGTAAGACAACAATTCTGTATTAAGTCCCAGAACCCAGACTGTGAGTGCAGCAATCAGGCAAGACTTCATTCAGTAGATGGAGCGAGAGCTGGATCCTAAACAATGGGTGGATTTTAAAATCATTCATTTATTTAAGCATTTGTCAAATACCTAATATGTCCTGGAATCTGTGATAAGCATTAAGATACAAAATGAATGAGACGTGCTTCCAGGAGTACAGGCTGTAGTAACGGGTACAGAGAACCTAAAAAATCAAAGCACATGTTCCTCTGCTTTTGTATGTTTCTTGTATGTATCCGTTGTTGCATAACATGTTGAGAAGAGGCATAAAATAACTAAAGTGAGAATAATAATGAATGGTGGGATATGACCAGAAGTCTAAACTGAGGGGTGCAGAATGGTATCTTCTACCTGGGAGGTGGGAACTAGAAAAGAGTTCAAGAAGGGGTTCAGCTGTTCTGTTTGTGGGGGGTGGGTGGGTGGGGAGCAGAAGTGGTTGTGGGTGTGATAGTATGATAGGAAAGGGATAGGACCGAGGAAAGGAGGTTCAGGATGGGAGAGAGGGAGAAATGGTCACAAAGGCAGGGCAAGGCCAGGTGAACGAGCCAGAAAGTCACAACATGGGCTCGGTTAACAGGTGAAGGGAATTCTGGAAGGTTTCTGAACAGGGGAAGGTCATGATAAAAAGTCATGGTTTGGGGTGGTGGGCAGGATGTGATTGGGGAGAGAGGAAGGAAGGGAGGCAAGATAGGAGGGTAGGGTGAGGCAAGAGGTGTATTTGGGGTGAGAGAGGTGGAGGGGCAGTTACAGATCATCAGAGCTGGAAGGAACCTTAGATATCTCTCACCTGAGCCCTCAGCTTAATAAGAGGAGACTGAGGCCTAGAGACAAACAGGACCAGCGAGTCAGCCTCTATAGAAGCCAGGACGATCTTGGCGCCACCTCAGTCCCCTCCAAGGCAGGCTGTAGTTGGAGGATGATGAGCGCTGCAGTGTGTGGAGGTGCTGGGGGAGTGTCTCCCCGCAGTGCAGCCCAGCGGGGCGGGGGCAGGGGACGCTCACCCCTGTCCCCTGCCCCTTCTCGCCTCCCCACCAGGTTCCTGTCCTGCCAGCGCAGCCCTGCGGCGGCCATCCTAGAGCTGTTTGAGGAGCAAAACGGCAGCCTGCAGGAGTTGCACTACCTCATGACGGTCATGGAGCGGCTGGACTGTGCCTCCGCCATCCAGAGCTACCTGAGCGGGACGCAGATCGGCAGCCCAGCGCCCGTCCGCGGGGGCGCCCTCGACAACCAAGGCCTGGAGCTGGACGAGAAGCTCTGAGCGTGCTCTGGGCAGAGGGAGCACGAGAGGGATGTGCCTCGATGCCTAAGAAGGACGCAGCAACTGCTGCCGGTCGTGCCCGCCGCCCTCCTCTGAGCCCGCGGACGGTGCCCAGGGCCGCGGGTGAAGCCCCAGAGTCCTCGCCAGCCTCCCCCATCGGCCGCGCCTCCGCCCGCAGGTCCCCTCCTGGCCGGCAGGGGGAGCGGGAGCCCAGGAGATGGCCGCTGCAACGGCAGCCTCCTGGAAGCTGACCAGTGGACTGTCAGGCTGCCGCGTGGGCACTGCTTAGGGACTGGGCGGCTCACACGTATTTGCCGAGCGCTCCGTGAGACCCAGCTTTGGGCTGCCGTCCGGGGAATACCGGAGTATGTGAGGCGGGGTTTGGGGCACTCTTGCGGGCAACAAGATGTGCTCGGTGAAGTGAGGGCAAACTATTACACAACAGCGCCCACCTGTGCGTGGGGGCCGGGGGTCCTGTGAACTGTCCGTGCCTCTGGAGCAGTGAGAATAGAATGCTGCGTAGAGGGTGTTGGGTAAAGAGGACTTGCAGAGTGGGTCAGTGATGTCTAGGTGGGGGTAGGAGGAGAGGGACTGCTCGAGGTGGGAGCAAGAGAGACGACGTGCAGGGCCAGAGGCCTTAAGGAGGCTGTGGGGTGAGGCCAGGGCCAGAGGAAGGTTCCAGGCCCAATCTGGAGATGGGCAGGCTAACTTGGCCTGCCCCCTCCGTCTCCATGCTCACGCCTTGTTTTCCCCTTTCTGCCATTATCTCTCATGAAACATTAAAGCTAAAAAGAAACTTCAAGATGACTATTCTCACCCAACCCCTTTATCTTTTTATCTCCAACTATGTGAGTTGTAAGTCTCTCTGACTTCATTCTTCTGTCCCTACCTCCCGCAGTTGCTCGCTGTCTGAATCTCCGTCTCATTCTGTTACTCTCTGTCTTGGCATCTTTTGTCTCTACCTCATTACTGTGCCCTGTCTGTGTGTGTTTGTTTCTGTCTTGGAAACTGTCAGTTATTCCTCAGGACACCAATGTTATGTTTCAAAGGCTAAGAGACTGGGTCATCCTATCAATGGATGGTTGGGGATATTCTCCCCATGGATCAAGATCCAGCTTAGGGTCAGGAAATAAAGGATAGAGATTAAAAAGCACCCATCAGTCAACAGATATTTATTCAACACCTACTATGTGTTAGGCACTGAGTATAAAAGAGATAAGTAGGCTGGGTCCTGAAAAGAAAACACAGGAGTGGACTCAATTCTGGCAATGCTTTTGTTTGCAAACAGGTATTAATTTGTTCAAGGGCAAACACTCTCTGGCAACATTAACAGTTTGCTTCTGTATTTAATTTAAAAATATTAAAGC
>CAUYRH010052922.1:0-48059 GCA_963574655.1 Perodicticus potto
AGGAAGGAAGGAAGGAAGGAAGGAAGGAAGGAAGGAAGGAAGGAAGGAAGGAAAGAAAAGAAAAGAAAAGAAAAGAAAAGAAAAGAAAAGAAAAGAAAAGAAAAGAAAAGAAAAGAAAAGAAAAGAAAAGAAAAGAAAAGAAAAGAAAAGGAAAGGAAAAGAAAAGAAAGAAAAGAAAGAAAAGAAAGAGAGAGAGACTCGGTGCCTGTGGCTCAATGGGCTAAGGTGCCAGACATGTGCACCTGAGCTGACGGGTTCGTATCCAGCCCGGGCCCGCCAAACAACAATGACGGCTGCAACCAAAAAATGACCCGACATTGTGGTGGGCGCCTGTAGTCCCAGCTACTTGGGAGGCAGAGGCAGGAGACTCGCTTGAGCCCAGGAATTGGAGGTTGCTGTGAGCTGTGATGCCACAGCCTCTATCCAGGTGACAGCTTGAGGCTCTGTCTCAAAAAAAAAAAAAGAAAGAAAGAAATACAATTGGAAATATCCTTAGAAACTAACTTTTTCTTTTTCTAGGCAGAAATGCATCTTCATCTTTCTACCCTCTTTAGACAGCCAACAAAATCCAGATGATATAAAATCCTTCTTAATTTGTCCGAGGTAAACAATTCACCTTAAACACATGGACTATAACTACAGTCACTTCGAAAGAACAAATTAAAAGGAACTCATGAGAAAAAATGCAACCTAAAAGTGCAAGGATGCAAAGTTTAGATGAGCACAGGTTCTGCATCATCTCCAAGATCAGATAACTTAACAAAACTGGCAGGTCAAGGAACTTTGATCTCATTCAGCTTTTATACATGTCTGTCTAGTAACTGCATAAAGATTTTAGTTCAGTTTTGTCATATAACCCTAACCCTATAAACATTAGTTCATATGCATTTTCCTCACTTTTTTCTCTCTAATCTCATAGATTTTGTTTTCCTTAACATAGATACTTGGTTTTTACTTTCACTGCATAAAACCTGAGCCATAATCATCAATCATACTTTGTGGTAATACACTGTTATCACTGTGAATAAAATAATCAAAATATCTGTATTAAATTTATATTATGTACCCAATTGGTTACTCATATTATTCTGTTTTATTCATGGGCTTATTAAAATACTCTATAAGCTTCTTTGTATAGTGTTTTCATTATTTTGTAGATTCCTGTCTCCTTTTTCTTCTCCCTCTAATCCCCAGCCACGGGCTCCACACTCACTCTTACTTAGTGTCAACGTCTCTGTTTCTTCCTCACCAGCTCTGTCTTTTTAAACATCCAAATTTTATTCAGGAATCAGAGAAAAAAAAAAAAACCCAAACCAACAGCTTAAGAGGACAGTTTCATGCTTCTATTTTCTTCCTTTACCGAAAAAAATATATATATATATATTTTTTTATTTAACATAAAAATATATTTTAACATACTAAGATCACAAGTGAACTTTTACTCTGTATCACCTAAGTAAAAAATATACATAAATACATATGTATATTTAACATAAAAAATATATATATTTTAACATACTAAGATCATGAGTGAACTTTTACTCTGTATCACCTACGTAATTAATGCCACTTAAGGCCATTTTATTGGACTATGCTCATTTAGTAAAATCAGTGAAAGAGTCTTTGCATATTTGGAATTGAAGCACGTTTCTCAGCATGTAATATTCAGACCCTAGGTGTAAGAATCATTTGTGAACTTCTCTAAAATGCTGATGTCAATGATGATCCCCATAGGAAAGAAGCTTCTTAGGGGAAGGAGAATGGCTATCTGAATGTTTATGATGAAGCCCAGATAATCTTTATATGCACTAATATTGGGGAACTGAGGTGACTTTTTCTCAGTTCCACTTTTGAGGTATACTTTAAAAACCACTAGAAACTCAAAAGGTTATAGATGTCAATCTCTTTCAGGCAATCATCTGAAACAGGGTATCACAATAAATGAGATAAATTCAGAGACGTTATCTACGTCCCCAAGGTCATAGAGTTTGAAAATGGTTGAGGCAGAATTCGCCCTATTCTATTTGTCTCTAAAGTTTATTTCATCCCAGAGTTTTGGATTTTCAAACTGAACTACTTAGTTCTAGGGCCTAAGAAGTCTTTTTTTTTTTTTTTTTTTTTTTTTTAGGGTTTTTGGTTGTTTTTTTTTTTTTTTTTTTTTTTTTCTGTAGAGACAGAGTCTCACTCTATCGCCCTCCGTAGAGTGCTGTGGAGTCACAGCTCATAGCAACCTCCACCTGGGCCAAGAATTCTTAACCTTTTCAATCAAGTCATAAATTCTATAGACTACAGTTTAGTTGCAACTCTGCATTGCTAGAAATTATAACATAATCCAAACCATTTGATTTAATTTTATTTAAATGACTCCAAAAGGGCCTAGGAACTCTTAACCTTTTGGAGTCATTTAAATAAAATTAAATCAAATGGTTTGGATTATGTTATAATTTCTAGCACTGCAGAGTTGCAACTAAACTGGAATCTATAGAATTTATGACTTGATTGAAGTCACAGAGTTCATGGCAGAGTCAAACCACCAGTCTTTGAACTCAAATATAGTGCATATTTCAAATTTATCTTTTATAGTTAAAAATATAGTTATTTGTCAAGTATCCATAAATAATTCCCATTCAAAAAAATCTATATTGTGGATCTGGGGTGACTGTGGTACTATGGTTAACAAAAAATATTATAGGTATAATACAAGTTATAAAAACTACATGTAGAGAAAGCCCGGTGGGCAACTAGAAGTCATCTATATTCCTTACCTTTACTATCACTGTGACAGTAGCAATACCAGGTGGCATCGTTCCATAAATATCAAAGGCCTCCACTAGAAAAGTAATAGTTGCTTCTTGGTCTGGAAATGCCTCATAATCTAAACTCCTTAAAAGGGATAGTTCTCCCGTGAATGGATGTAGTGCAAAAAAGTGCTTCACTTCTGGGTTTCTTATCCGGTAAGAAACATTTGCTCCAAGGTCAACATCTTTGGCCTGTAACAAGTTAAGCAGAGAAATGGTTATATCAGAGAGATTACCGACATGGAGAAATGCAGTATGGATAGCGGTCAGGTGTTAGTGCCTAGGACAACATGAATTTAAGGATGGTCAAAAGACACCAATTTTTTTTTTAAAAGCACTTTGTTAAATATGTTAGCAGAGAGAGGGACGGAAAGAAAGAGGGAGGGAGAGATCTACTCATGAAATTTTGTCATTGTTGATGTTATCACTGTGTCTTTTTATGTGAAAAATCATTAATTAATGGATGGCGCCTGTGGCTCAGTGGGCAGGGCGCCAGTCCCATATACCAAGGGTGGCGGGTTTAAACCCAGCCCCGGCCAAACTGCAACAAAAACTAGCCGATGTTGTGGCAGGTGCCTGTGGTCCTAGCTACTTGGGAGGCTGAGGCAAGAGAATCACCTAAGCCCAAGAGTTGGAAGTTGCTGTAAGCTGTGATGCCACGGCACTCTACCAAGGGTGATAAAGTGAGACACTGTCTCTAAAAAAAAAAAAAAGAAAAAAAACACAGTAAAGAAATATTGTCATAAATTATTGTCTATTATTTCCTGCTAATTTAATAATCATGAAAATAATATTTTAAATTAATATCAAGTGATTTCCATAGACATAATAAGATAGCTAAATAACTATGACAAACTAAGAAAAAATAACTGACAATTTCTTCTAACAGGGATACTGTGATTCTGTAATACACTGATACCACGATTCTTAGATATTACACTACTATACCTCCCGTCATTTAACTAGTATCTGAGAAGTAATTATGAACAAGTAGGTGTATAGGCCATCAAGACGAACCACAACACAATTGTCACCCACCAGGTTATTCTGTAAAAGAAGAAATAAAACACAAAAGCCAAAACAGGAAAAAGAAAAAAAAAATATATATATATAGTGATATGTCATCTAAAGGGTGTTCCAAATGGGGAATTATAGCTTTTAGTTGAAAGGATGCTTTTTTTTAAAATTTTTATTAAATCATAATTGTGTACATTGGTGCAATCATGGGGCACAATGTGCTGACTTTATATACAATCTGAAATATTTTCATTGAACTATTATTTAACATAGCCTACATGGCCTTTTAATCACTATATGAAGACATTTATATTCTACATTTGGTAATTTTCACTTGTACCCTTGTAAGATGCACCGTGTGATCCCACCAATCACCCTCCCTTCCCCTCCCTTGCCCCTTTCCCCATTTCTTGTGCTATAACTGGGTTTCAGCCTTCATACGAAAGCTATAGATTAGCTTCATAGTAGGGCTGAGTACATTGGATGCTTTTTCTTCCATTCTTGAGATTTTTTATGGAAGTCTTATAGGATGGCTATGTCAATCAGTAGTATAGACTGGCAAAAGCACCTCAGGTTAAGAAAATGAAATAGAGTAAGAATAAAAATTGGGAACATTCAGGGTATGTAAAAATGTGCATTGACAAATACATCTCTATGTGAACTTCAGTCTTGATTTCCCCCTATCAATAATTGACTTTACAATGATACAGATACAGTTGAAGCATAATTCTTATTATGTCATTTTGCAGCCTAAAATCTTGCTTCCCATTCCATTTTCCATCAACCCTATGCTCCTGAACAAGGTGAGGACACTGTACTGTCTAACCCTTTAGCCTCTCCCTTCTCTTCTCATTCCTGGGATTTCAGGCAGGCTTTTCCACTGCTTTGAAAAATCTTTCTTTTCTCTTTTTTTGAATAACTCTTATTTGCCCTATATTCACAATTTTGAAACAACTTTCTCCAGCAAACATTTTCATTCCTTTTGGATTAAATTAAGAGCTCCACCTGTATTATCGCAGACCTTTTGTCTTGAGGACTATGGTCTAACTACCAATTTATTTGTCTGATTGTTAAACCAGACTTAAAACTCAAAGATGGCAAGGAAACTGTCTTGTTCACCTTCGCATAACAAAGTCTAGCAAAGGATGTGGTATACAATAGACACAGAAGATATATGTATTAAATAAATGAACTAATTAATTAATGTGTTGATTGAAGGAATAAATCAACTGATCCTGGTCCTCTGCCTGATTGGTACACATTCTTGTCTTATAGAGATTTATTAATGTTTGTTGCCTAAGAAAATATCTTTTTAGTTCTATTATGGAAGGAATACTAACAAAATGCAAAGTGTGGACTGCAGGTGGAGAAACAACTATAATTTTTCTGTTTCAAAATAGACCTCATAGACTCTGAATCAGATTTAATGGAGCAGTTACTAAAAAAAATCGGATTTATGGGTCAACCTGATGTACTGAATCAAACTTTCAGATAATTTATAGTTGAAAATTGAATAAAAGATTGTTGTATATGGAGATATCATTAAAAAGGAAACGTAGACTCCTATAGGATGCCTATTATGTATTGAATATATAAAAAACACAGAATAATGGGTACAGTATCTGTATAAGGGAACCCTATATGTATGTGAGCATACATGTGCACGATCGTATTGTCAACTGTTATAATAAACATACAGCATTACGTTTGTAAATTAAAAAAACTATTCAAAAGTATTATTTGATTTCTTCCAGATTAACCTTTATCCCTGTAAGTTTTGGGATATCCCTAAAGTATGGGTGCCATGTAAAATACAATATGCAATATTTGAGACATACTGACCACAACAATTTGTTTATTGTTTATACACCTATGAGATTTAAATTTAGCTTGCTATATCATATTTTTGTTTTGTTTTGAATTCGGCAAACTTGGACTAATACCAAGTCTCATAATGTGGAAATCATTAAATTAATGCTTCTTCCACACACCTCTATTTGAAGGAAGGTGGTCCCAGCTGGCAGATTCTCTTCAACTACGACCGTGTAAGTTGAATTGGTGAACACGGGACTATTGTCATCAATATCCAAAACCTTGATGGCCAGTGTGAGAGTTGAATGACGGGGGTGCACTGCTCCATCTGTCGCCACAACAACGAGTTCATAGTAGTCTCTGACTTCTCTGTTAAGCTTCACTGCTGTGTAAATGCTCCCATTAGACGTGATGCGAAAAAGATTATTGAAGTTGCCCAAACTGTAGTACACTTGGCCATTTATTCCAGCATCAGGGTCTGTTGCCTAAACATAATGAAAACAATAGAATTCTCACAATAAATTTTGGTATGCTGCTATTAATTGAAGGGGACAGTTAATTAGCTTTGACATTTTTCCATCTAAATATTCTTTTGTTCTCCAAGGAGAAAAATAAAAAGATAATGACAATCTGATTCATAATATAAAACATAAAAACTAAAAATATAGCTAACATTCTTCATAGAAAATAGTATAACTTATAAATATAAAATGTAATTAGTGATAACAATCATATTATGATACAGAATCTTGTAACTGTAATAGGTTTTTAAATGAAATAAGAAAAATAATTACTTGTTTTTAAGTGATCAAACAATTTGGTAAGTGGCAATTTAGGATCCCATAACTTTTGTTAAAGTACATTACATATTCATTTTCATATTTATATATGTTCAACAGTACTACTTATTTATAACAAATAACATTTGTTATTCAGAAATAGTACCTCATGATATACTTATGACTTATGAGTAAATATCAATGGCACCATTTTACAAATGAGAAAACTTTGGCTTATGGAATTTAATTATCTTGCTATCTCTGTGTCCCAGTTCTTAGCATAATACTTCACATATGAAACTACTTAACAAATACTTGGGGAAATCTCAGCATTCCAGTTCTTAGTACAAGACTTCACATATAAAACTACTCAACAAAAATTTGTGGAAATTACTGAATATTAGATTAATTGAATATCTGGAACTAAGATTTGAAACTAAATCTGTCTTCAAATTCAAATTGGAGTGCAAGTATTAAAACCATAAACTCCCTGCAAAGGCTCTTATTTAAAACTAGAATACAAGCCTCCAATAAAAACTGAGAATTCATCATATCATAATGAATCTATATTTATGGGACTTTTTAAATCATGCAAGATCACTTTGCATCAAATGAAATGAGTAAATTTTGAGTCAATACTCATCCAAATAGAATGTTGAGAATTAATCTTACCTAAAACCCAGTTGTGATATAAATTATGACTCTGTCTATACTGTATATTTTGTTTGATAGTTCTATGTTATTGTTCTTTTCAAAAACTGGATCAAATCTTAGGAACTGTAAAATGTTATATAACTATGCTATCAACAAGGAAATTAAGGAAAACAAGACACTTGGCTGCCTTGTGAGCCAGAGGCACCATAAAAACTTGATATCCACGAAACCTGAAATGCAATATGATATATTTTATAGCACACACGCAGTTACATATCTCAGTTTGCAAACACTGGTGAAGTATGTGGGGTGGGTTTGCTGAATGCTTGTGTCTTGTTTGAAATGACAAAGTCCAAGGTACAATAATCATGTGTCTAATTGTGTTCCTCCTGCATGTTATAATGCCAAACATACAGGATTTGTCTCTTTGATTCATCAAAACACAAATACCCTGGGGAGTCTTGATGTTTATTCCTGAGAAAATATGGAAGAAGAATCACAGGAATGTCTAAAGAGGGAAAGTACTATGAAAGAGTTAAAGAGTTTCAGTTGATATATTTTCTTCTACTTTTATACTTTACCTAAAATTTGCCTTATGATTATTGAAAAATTAGTCAATTTTGTCAACTGAGTGGAAAAACCAAAAACAAAGAACATTGTCACTTGCATCTCCCCACAAAACTGTGAACTTTATTTTTTTGACAGAAATCATTGCTCAAGGAAATGGAAAAATTATAAACCAATGATATAAATAGGTCTTATTTCATAATACCAATACTTGAAATTTTTAGTCACTTTTCCTGCCTGTAGGATATGTTAAGATTACAAAAATCAATGATTTATGTCATTAGGAATTTAAATGACTCTTGACCAAGTTGTTTTTTATTCATCCATATAACTTAGATTGAATTTGATAGAATGGTTCTATTTGAATAATGTGTTGTATGTGTGATTGGGTGTGTGTGGGTGTGAGGAGGAAGATGTTATAGATATATTGCTGTATATTCGTCCTGCTGCTTAATAGATATCACCATTAGGATGTGTTAGATACATCTATATTAGTTTTCTCTTGGTGCTATAACAAATTATTACAAATTTGGCAGCTTATACAAGTTTATCATGTAACAGCTCTGTAGGTCAGCACAAGATGGTATCACCAGGCTTAAATCAAGGGGTGAGCAGAAATGCATTCCTTTCTGGAAGCTCTAAGAGGAAACAATTTCTTTGCCCATTTAAGTTATGGACAGAATTCAAGTTGCTTGAGGTTGTAGGACTGACATTTTCACTTCTAATGGTTGACTTACAAAGAGCAATCCCAGCTTCTAGAGACCACCCATCTCCCCTGGCTTACAGCACAGTCCCTCCATTTTTATAGCCAGAAATGATGGTCAAGTCTTTCTCACATTTTTTAAATTCCTCTTCCTTCTTCTTACATCTTATCTTTTGACGCAGTACTTAAACATTCATCCTCTTCCATAGTCAAGGTCTTGTATAATTACATTAAGCTCACCCAGACAACCCAGGACAGCGTTCTCAGGTCAATGTCCTTACCATTAACCATGTCTTTTGAAAATACATAATGATTTTATGATGGAATGGTGCATTGAGAGAAAATATCCAAACAGATATTCAGCAGGTAGAGTGGAAGCAAATGTTAGATGGGGTTTCCACATCAATAGGGTATCATAATTTTTTACAAATCAGTTTAAATTAATATAAAATGTCAGCAATACGTTAAGTATACACAAACAGGCACACACTTTGACCCAACTCCTTACCACTGAATTCACCGAAAGTCTAGTTACTATGAAAACAAGTGTATTTCATTCTTTTGGAATGAGACTGTAATATCTTCTAGGAAACTCCTCTAAAGTTTTTAGTGTGACTCAGATCTCTCCACTGAGGAGATTTAAAAAAAAATAGAGCATAAAATGTATTCTACTTTTTTTTCTATTTCCTCATTAATTGAGGAACATAAATAAGGGCATGTAAGTTAAGGGACATGGACTGGCTAAACAAGGCAATTTCACTTATTTATTACTATAGATGAGTAAATAGAAGTTAGACAAGATTACCAAACACAGAATCTCATATTATCAGCAATGCTTTCAAGAATTTGCATCGATGTTTAATATCTAGTCATGCAGCTCAGTGTGTGATGCCGTAATAAAACCATTCATCTTCCTAGAAATCAATTAAAAGTTAATTAAAATTGTTAATAAGAAAAATCACACATCTATTCTCTCCTTATACTACATCAAAGCAATAAACAGTAATAGCTGCAACTTCATAATCATCTGTTCACACTTAACATGTTTTTTGTAATACACACCTTACTATGGGGCCTAATTTGTGGCTACTAATTTGTGAACGCATGATGCTGGGGAATTGGCTAATAGGCCATAGTCAAACAAAGACCTCACTCACTGGACAGAATTAGCAAACATTAATCTTTAAAAGGAGAGTACATTAAAGACAAGTAAATAATCACTTACAAAGGCAGGCAGAAGATACACATGAGCATTTACGGAAAAAGAATTTTTGCACAGTTGTTTAGCACCCGTTATATAGCTTGCCACTTCAAAATAAGAATAAAGAAATATATTTCTTAAACACTGAATTAATTCTCTCTTTTTTGGCTATGATCTTTTGAAAGTGGTCTACTATGCAATCCTTCTCATCAATAAAAGTGGAATCTTATTTCTGGGATTCCTAAACTAAACTGTGGTCTCCTAATCTATAAGACTAAAAACATGCCTCTGTGGGTGGAATATATTGGAAATATATTGGAATATATTGAAAAAAGGAGAAGAGTGTGGCTATGAGGTAACAAAGGTTATCAATGACTAATTAAAAAAGGACAATGGTGCCAGGAGATGCAAAGAGGACAAAGAGAAAGTTAGATAACTGGGCGGCGCCTGTGGCTCAAGGAGTAGGGAGCTGGCCCCATATACTGTGGGTAGTGGGTTTGAACCTGGCCCCAGCCAAATCTGCAAAAAGTGAAAAACAGAGAGAGAGAGAGAGAGATAAAAAAGAAAGTTATACAACCAATTTCAAAGAGAGAGAAAGACGATATTTATTGACCTTTCCACTGCCTTGTGCAGGCGGCTTCCTCTCTGGAAGTGCACTGTGCTTACTTTACTTAGCAAACTTTCTCTTTGTCATGCTACAGCCTGTGTGAATTTATTTTGCTTTCTATTCATGCTGCCTGCCCTGTTCCTATTTTGCTTTCACTTTCTAGTCACTTTCGCTTTCTGTTTGTGCTGCCTCCATTAAACTTGACAGTTCCACTGAGGAAACAAAGCAGGTCAGCTGGGTTTGGGAAACAGAACCCTGTCCCCCAACAGGTGGTACATCTCTAATGATGTCAAACTACATTTAAAAAAATTGTTATCTATAAATTTCTAAAAGATACATGATAGCTGTTGTCTTTACTTCTTTAAAGAAGTTGAAATATTTCAAGGGCTGTGATTATCATGTAAAAGGAGAGAAGCAATTTAATAACTCGAAATGCAGGTGAATCTTTCCTGTCTTCGCACAAATGGCACAGGTTTATTATTGAACAACAGCAATTAAATTTACTGGCCAGAAGATAACAAGCGTACTTGAACTGAAATCACTAAAAACATAACAGTAGTGCATTGTTTTTGTTAAACATCAGAATGCTCAAATATTCAATTACTAGACATCTAGAAATTCATATTTCAACTAGTGATTTCCCAAGGGCTCAAGTTCTAGGTTAAAGCCAGATCCTCCCCACACTGATTCTACAACCTTGAGTTGATTTCTCTGAAGGAACTCAGGAAATTTCACCCTAAAATATGACTCCTTGGTATAAATAGTATTTTGAGTAAAAAAGCCCTTGGAATTCAATAGGCCTTAAAAGAGGATTTCCTCTCTTCGCATAAAACCAAACAGACTTACCAAAAGGAAAAATTGCCCTAGCATCCCTTCCATGTTATCTCCATATATTATAGAAAAGAAGATCAAGAATGGAGCAGCTAGGATCCAAATCCTTTTAAATACAATACCTACCAGCTAACATTGCGATTTTCAGAACCTCACAATTTATGATCAGGTCATCATCCATTGATGTATCATGTAGTATTTTTAATGCAACAAATAAAATATAAAAAAGCTTACCTGATCAGTAGAAAGAGTGCTTTAATAATTACAATAGACAAAAATGAAGATGGAAAGCCCTTTGATGCGTAAATTCAGATGGTATTACATTAAACGGATGACAGGGAAATTTTGATAAAAAAGTACATCTGATGATTTTACAGATAGTGCCACATTGATATATGTTTACTGTGTTTGGCTTGAGAAAATATCAGTTCTAAAAATGCATTCCATTTGAAAACAGAAGAAAAGAGATGATAACTTTTAGTTTCGTTTTAAAGTAATTTCATCATGGTTTGAAAAACAAATATGTATGTCAATGGATGATGACCTGATTATAAATTGTGAGGCTCTTTTAAAATCGTCGTAATGATAGCTGAAAGTGACATAAGAGTTATTTCACACTAAATATTCCCTTACTCATTGTAACTACTGCAGGCTGTCCTTTCAAATCTTAAAAGATAAATCCTGTCCAGAGAAATCAGTAAATCGTATTTACACACATAAAAGGTTTGACAGCTGCCTGTATTTTTTTCCAAAGCTATGTCTTTTTTAGTGCTCTTAAATTCTTTCCATTCTAACACAGAGGAACCTCAATTAAACTGCCTATGGCACGTTATGTATTTCTGTGAGACGCCTTCTCTGGTTCCGCCAAGGCTGTACAGCAGACCTTCTGCTGAGACTCCCTGTTGTCCTGCATTTATTTTGCTCTGAAACATTGCAATTGGCTGGTTACCTGCTTGTCTCCTACACTCTACGTCAAGCTACTTGAGGACAAGAACAATGCATTGCTCATAATTGACTTGCCAGTGTCTATTCTTCATAGGTGCTCAAGGACTATTTGCTGAATAAATGCTTTATCAAGGACATCACTTTCACCAAACATACTTGAAAGTTTTGCTGAATCTACCAATAGCCAAAGCAATTACTCCACAATAAATTACATTTTATTCTAGTATCCAAGGCTCTGGGTGGCCTTGCTGAAACCTATCTTTTTGCACTTATCTCCCTCAACTTACACTCTTGACACAGACTCTTAACATTTAGTCAAAGTGGTTTATTTATTGCGCCAGTCTGATTCCAAGCAACTCCCAAGTTTTAGTGGTTTGTCACCACTGATATTTATTTTCCAGGTAAGCATCCATCCCTAATTGTTTGTGGCTTTACTTTGTATTATCTGACTCAGAAAGGAGACTAGAGTGCTGCCTCTATTGAAACACGATGCTCATGACAGAGGAAAAATAAGAGACAAGATGTTAAACCTGCAGCTCCTAATGTTTCTGCTTGGAAGTGTCCCATCATCTACACTCCCACCAGACTGATGTCATGGGGTGAGAAACAGTAACCACTCACCCAGTGGGGCAGCAAGAAATGAAAACAGTTATGCAGTCTACTACCCTAGTATTCCCTAAAAACCACCGTCCTCTCTCTCACCTTCCCCAACATGTTTCTTTCTTCTTCTTCTTCCTTGTTTTTTAAAATACAGCCCACATCTTCAAAACCTACCTTCAGTTCTGCTCAGCTGGGAAGCCCTTTCTTTCCATCCAGCCCTTTGATTCCTCTTTAATAAAAAGCACAAACTACTTTTTATTGCTGTGTATGAGAGATACGCAATGAAACATCAGGCCTAAAAAGCCACAGTTTATCAATCTATTACATAATGGAAGAAGGCACAATGAGAGAAAAGAATCTGTGCATTGTTTGGTGAGAGGGAAGTAGGAAGTGAGGCCTCAAGTCAAGGGAAAAACTACCTCCCTAAAGTTGGGTGACATCTGATGCAAACACATTAAGGGTATCAAATTCAACAAGCCTTTGCGTGAGTGAGTAGTAGATAGAAGCCATGAACCTTTCCCTAATATGTTCACTTGTCACATAATGGTATCTCAGAGGTTATAATTTCAATGCTTTAGGACAGTGGTTCTCAACCTGTGGGTCATGAGCCCTTTTGACAATGAAAATACATTGTGGCATTAGGAAAGTTGAGAACCACTGCTTTACAAAAAGGCAGATTAATACTCGTGCAAGAAAACAGTGTTTCATATTCCTTAAATGTATTTACACAGTTCTGTGATAAGGCTGTCATTCCCCTCTCGCAAATATTCCTTACGCTTCTGAAAAGGGAGAAGAAAATCTTAGAAGACTCATTCCACTGTTCTCATCATTCCCTCTTAGAAGACTTTTCCCCCCGTTGCTTAATATTTGATAATTCTGCTCTCAAATTGATCGTGCATTTATGTTTCATGTGACGGATGGAAAGTCACGTTGAAATTTTTATTTATTCCCCTCTTTTGACTTCTGTCAATGTTTCTTTAACTTCCTCAGTCCCATCTTTTCCTTTGTGGATAAAAGTGCTCTTAAGCCTGAAACCTAAGTGCATTTTGCCAAACTATCCATGCTGTCTTGTACCTACTTTATTCGATCACGACGTCCTCCCCTTACTTCCCAACCTGATTATTCTGCAGCCCAAGTAACACCTCTCTCAGAAGCAGTGGAATTATAAGCCTCATCTTTATGCCCCTGAAACTCATCATACATTCTTAACCAAGTGCCTTATTACTTTTTTCTTTTGTTATAGCCCTGTGAAATTAAGAGTTTTTAAGGGCTTGTCCTTATCACACAATGTTCTTCCCATTGACAAGCATTAGCTGAGCAGAAATTTCTGCAAAGATTTCTTCTGAGACTATCTCTGATATGCAGTTCCGCATCATTCCTACCTCAACCACACAGTACAGGAGGAAATACAACATGTCAATTAGGGTTTGTAGTCTTTTCTTAAAAGCAGGCATGTTTACTGTTATTAGATAAGATGTGCAATGAAAAGACATTTCGTTTTCCAGGTGAACACTGAGTGAGCAAACACACCAATAATTATTGTGCTTACAATTTGTCCTTCTGTTATGGTCTATTGCTTTTTAACATTTCATTTTGTACCCTCAAATCCATTAAGGACATCTATTTCTGGGTCCGTTTAAAAATGACTGTAGTACACATACTATTTCTTATGAAACTCACTACAGCAGTTTAATTTTTCAATACTCTACTCAGGTGTTGCTCAAAAGACTTTTTCATTATCACCTCCTCAGAGAGTCTTTTTAGACTTTTTACTTCCAAACTGAGCCTCCAGTGAATAATTATTACCACATATACTGTGTATCTGTCTATGTGCATATACAATATTTGTGCTTGTACATAAGGTGTCAGCCTCCGAAGAACCAATGTTTATTACTTTCAGGATGGACGATACGTTCCCATTGAGAATGCATGCGTTAGTTAAGTGGAGGCCTCTGTACCCTTCTAATAGAGCATAAGCATTTTCACCTGGGATATTAATCCTTCAACACTCATTAAGTGATATCACTTTTAAGGTAACTGCCCATCCTATTAGGAAGAGCAGTGTTTTTCACCCTTTTTTATCTCAGGACACACACTCGTGAACCTCCAGTTAAACTTTTGCAGCACACTTAAATTATGGTGATCAAAACATAGTAAAAAGAAATAATTTACTTACTTGCTTTCAACATCTTTAGAAACTCATTTAATTTATGGTCATTGACAATGTCTGAGGCACACCTAAGCTCCTCTCCCAGTACATCACTGTGCCATGACACATCAGTTGAAAATCACTGATGCAGCGTAACTCAGGGCGTGTCTGGAGTTATATCGATACTTACCACATTTTACACACCAAAGGAAGAGAAGAATAAAGCTGCCATGAATTTGCATTTAATATGATAATCTTCTTGGTTTAAACATCTCTATTTATTTGTGCTTACTTTCTACATCACATTCTGAAACAAAGTATTGTTTTCATCTTTTAAAAAGTTTTGAATTGGTCTCTATGGTCATTTAAGATGTCTTTATAATTCTATACGCTAATCCCAAGTTTTAATTTCCTTTTTATTTATTTTTTTGAGACAGAGTCTCACTATGTCACCCTCGGTAGAGTGCCGTGGCATTACAGCTCACAGCAACCTCAAACTCTTGGGCTTAAGAGAATGTCTTGCATCAGCCTCCCAGGTAGCTGGGACTACAGAAGCCCACCAGAAGGCCCTGCTATTTTTTTTTTTTTTTTGGTGTAGTTCTCATCGTTTAGCAAGCCCAGGCCAGGTTCGAACCCTCCAGCCCCAGTGTGTGTGGCCGGGGCCCTAACACTGAGCTATGGGCACAGAGCCGAATTTCCTTTTTTATCCAGTATTCTTTTCTGTTAAATATAAACGTGACCATGCATTTCCCTAAAGAGTTCAGGAGGACTATGCTGTAGGTATTTGCCTTCTGCCTGTCACAGAGCTTGTGGTTCTATCATGCTGTCTCACATATTATTGGCTTGTATCAGTGCTAGGGAAACTGAAAAGAATGTGACAGCTGGCTTGTACTCTCTGTGACTGGAACCTGGAAAGAACATGACAGCCAGGTTGCATTCTCTGTGACATTCTCCATAATTAAATTTTCTAGGGAATATTCAATAATTAGATTAACAGATGTGAATCTATAATAAGAGAAATAAAAGTGCCTTTAGCCACTCTTCATTTAATGAAAGAAAAATATCTCCCAATTCCCAAATCCTCTCAGTAATTCCACTTATAAACTCACATTGTTTCCCAAACAACAACCATAAAATTAAAAGGACTTTATCCACTTTATACGCATTGCCACAATCTTATCTTTCTTCACTAATGATAAAGTCACTGGAATAGAGCAGGATACAGATTCTGATCCCTTAGTTTTATTTTATCATCACTCATTTCATTCCTTGAGCTAAGCTGAAAGATAGTAATTTTCAGCTATGTTTCATTACTTTACCAGGGAGATCTCTAAATAGGTTGATTTCGAAAAGTATGTTCTATCTTCACTCCTGTGACAAAAATTCTCTGAAGTAACTAAAATCACATTTTCTACTATCCTGTTCTATACAGTCATTTAAATTAGGGAAATAGAATTTATTAGAAATAACAATTTATCTTTTCTTATTTACCCCCAAGACTCTATGTGTAGACGAAAAGAGCTACGATGTACAAAATGTGCAACTGCATTTTGAATCAGAAATAATAGATGCAATTTCTGCTATGCTCTTTCGTTTTCAGCTGCCTTCCTTCCCATATACTTTCCTAGCACATTCCTGTTCTAGTGCTTGTGAAAATAGGTAACTATTTCAGAATAATAACTATGCACCTGGCCTTATGCCTGGTGTTGTCTGTTTCCTTTAAAAATGATATTGCTGCTCATGCAAATATGAATGTATACATAACTTTCTAAAGTTACAGATTTAGTAAAGACTCAGATATTTTATTGACATATTTTTTTCTGGTTAAATTAGAAAAAATAAACTAGATTAGGGAGTAAAAAGTGGAGAGTAACTTCATTTGGACAAACATTATTTTTTAATTGTCTGTAGAGGAACATTTTAATATCAATTGGCCAACCAAGTATTTTTACTTAGAATGACAGAATTTGTTCCATAGAATGTTAAGTTTATAGAGTGGAACTGTCCCACAGAAGCTATCTAGTCAGTACAATTAAATACTAGGGTATAATATAACTGCATCTGGATTATGTAGGGGTAAAGAGGGAAAACTTGTCTTTCCCTGAAAGTTCTCTCAAAGGTCAGCTCCAAATTAAGGCATATTAATAAGAGAAAGTTTTATTTACCAATACCAAGCTCATGGGAAGAACCACAGTGATTACTTAATAGTCAAATGAAGCTTAGATATTTTTATACACAACTTATAGAGGGGAGGGGAAAAATGAGTCTAGGTAACTTTGCTTGGGGCAATAAACTGTTGTCAGGAAAGATGAATGGATAGTGGAAAACAGATTAACTAGCAAATTAACCTGAGAGATATTTCGTTTCAAATGATTTGAGCCAAAGTTAACTTGTGTCCTTGATCTTCTTTCCTGATATATATATATTTATATATTTATATTATTATTAAATCATAGCTGTGTACATTAATGCAATCATGGGGTACAATGTGCTGGTTTTATATACAGTTTGAAATATTTTCATCAAACTGGTTAACATAGCCTTCACAATATATTAAGATAACAAGGAGATGAAGGGAAGAAACTTGTTCTGTTTGATCTTTTGATCAAAGGTTGAGCAGATAGAGGGGAAGCCTCTTGCAAAGTTTTGTTGATCTTAAGGAACCTTTATTTAAAAATATTCTCTATACCCAAGGAGTCATATCTTGAGGTAAAATTTCCTAACCTCCTTCAAATAAAAGAACAGATGGAAATTATAAGTTTACTAGAGCACCACTGTTTTTCATCACACTTCATTGCATTTTGCTTCACTGTTATTCCGTTTTTTACAAACTGAGGTTTGTGGCCACCGTGAGTCAGGCGAGTCTGTTGGTGTCACTTTGGGATCAGCATGTGATCTCCATGTCTCTGTGTCACATTTTGGGATTCCCATAATATTTCAAAGTTTTCCATGGTCATTATATCTGTTGTGGTGATCAGTGACCTCTGATGTTACTATTGCGATTGTTTTAGGATGTCACGGACGTCACCCATAGAGACAATGTACTTTGTAAGTGTTGTGTGTGTTCCGACCGTCCCACCAACTGGCCATTCGCCAGTCTGTCTTCCTCTTCTCAGGCCTTCCTATTCTCTGAGATGCAAAAATATTGAAATTAAGCCAATTAATAACCCTACAATGATGAGTTACAGGCTTCTCATTTGAAACTAAAAGGTAGAAATGATAATTAGTGATGAAGGCATGTCAAAAGCTAAAACATGAAAATTGATAGGCCTCTTGCACCAAATGGTTAACCAAGTTGTTAATGCACAGGGGAAGGTCTTAAAGGAAATTAAAAATGCTACTCTAGTGATTCCACAGATGACAAAAACGTGAAACAGCCTTTTGCTGATAGGAAGAAAGTTTTAGTGGTCTGAATGCTTATCAAACTAGCCACAACTTTTCTGTAAACTGAACTCATTCAGAACAAGATCCTCACTCTCTTTGATTCGATGTAGAAATTAGGGGGAAAAAAATACAGGCATATTTCAGAGATATTGTGGTTTCTGTTCCAGGCCACCATGATAAAGCAAATATTGCAATAAAGTAAACAGAGTTGAAAGCCAGCACGGGTTGCTTCGTGAGGTTTATGGAAAGAAGCCACCTCGATAACATGAAGTTGCAAGATGAGGCCACAAGCACTGATGGAGAAGGGGCAGCAAATTCTCCAAAATGTCTTGTAAAGAGAATTTTTGAAAGTAGCTACACTAAAAAACAGATTTTCCAATGTAGATGTGGCTTCATAGTTGTAATCTCATTACAGAACTTTAACAGATGAAGAGGTGCTTCTTAAGAATGAGCAAAGTGGTTTCTTGAGATGGAATCTACCAGTGAAGATGCTGTGAACATTGTTGAAATGAATACAAAGGATTTATTATTGTATAAACATAGTTGATAAAGTAGAGGGAGGGTTTGAAAGGATTAACTCCAACTTTGAAAGAAGGTCTGCTGTGAGTTAAATGCTATGAATCGCTATCACATGCTACAGAAAACTCTTTTGTGAAAGGAAGAACCAATTTATACAACAAACATCGTTGGCATCTTAAGAAATAGCCAAAGCCACCCCAACTTCCAGGCAACATCACCCTGACCAACCAGCAGCCATGAGGGTAAGACCTTCCACCAGCAGAAAGATTACAATACACTGAAAGTTCACATGGTCATTAATACTTTTTAGCAATAAAATAATTTTAATTTAAGCATGTACATTTTAAAAGACATAATACCACTATACACTTAATAGACGACAGTACAGTACAAACATAATATTTATGTGCACTGGAAAATGAAAAACTGATGTGACCGACTTTATTTCAATATTTGCTTTATCGTGGTGGCCTGGAACAGAAACCACAATATCTCTGAAATATGCCTGTGTTTTTTTTTAAAGTTTCTCATATTACTCTGAGAAACTGAAACTCTATAATCTGTCTACCAAGAATCTTTGCAGATAATAAAGAAGAACATGATTGACCTATTTCAACCTTAAAGTCTGAGGAATCTGAATGGAGACTGAAGTTGCCCTCTACCATGACAAGTGCGAACCACTTTGATTTGGTCAGCCCGGAGCAAACATCACTCCTGCTGCTTTCATAAAGACTGATTGCTTTAGACAGAAACCCGTCTGTACGGATGTGGATGAGTGTGAGACTGAGAAGTCATAAAACCATTAGGAAAGACTGGCTCAGAGGAGCTCCACATACAAATGTTCAGAAGGAAGAAATAAGACAGTGAGAAAGGGGCTGTATTTGCTACGTGTCCACGTTGTGAATGACGACACACATAGGGAATATTTCCAGTCCTGGGTTTCAGAAATCCCAATGAACTAATTCTTCTGAGGCATCATAAACTAAATAGTGAGAAAACAAGCCAAGAAATACTGCCTGCTTTTATTTATTTTGCTGACTGCACTTAGATGGAAGAAAAAAAAAAAAAAAAAGCCTCTCATCTTTGATTCTTGTATGACTTCAAGAAAAAGCTCTGCTATGTAAGGGTCTTCACAGGCTGAGTTCTCTGTGAAGCAGACAATGAGACAGAGATTTGTCGTGCTTTACTACAGAATGCTTTTTTTTTTTTTTTTTTTTTTTTTTTGTAGAGACAGAGTCTCACTTTATCGCCCTTGGTAGAGTGCTGTGGCGTGACAGCTCACGGCAACCTCCAACTCCTGAGCTTAGGCAATTCTCTTGCCTCAGCCTCCCGAGTAGCTGGGACTACAAGCGTCTGCCACAATGCCTGGCTATTTTTCTGTTTTGTAGTTGGGCTGAGGCCGGGTTTGAACCCACCACCTTTGGTATATGGGGCCGGCACCCTACTCCGTGAGCCACAGGCGCTGCCCATATGCAGAATGCTTTTGAGAGTAACACTTGTGGAAGGGAAAGGAAGAGAGCAGGGTTGAATCCAGGGAGAAGTTTAAGGGCTACATGGGACCAACTATATAGCCTTGGCCGACCCAAATAAGGAGCTCTAGAGTTAGAACTGCATGTCAGGGTTGTTCAGCTGGTGAGAAATGTCCAGGATGTTGTATTTAGGCATCAACTAGGATATGGGCTACCTTGTAAAGGGCGTCCCTGTGGCAAGGATTCCCGTCGCAGCTGAGATAATTCCTGAAGGAAGTGGTAGCTAAAGGACAACTGCCTACAACACTCCCAGAAGCTAAGATATCAAGTTCATCCTTCAAGGGGATCTACATCTCAGGTTCCATAATAGGCCTATATTTTTATTGGTTTTTTATTAAATGATAAACTCTTTTTTAACATAATATAGCAAATTTTGTACACCACAAACTCATACAGCCCATACAACATCATTAACTGCTTAGAGATGAAACCATTAGCTATTAAGGTTTCAAAGTTACAGAAATCTAGGTTTTGGCTCTTCTGACCCAAGATAATAATTATCGTTTTCTACTTTTGTACCCAAAGATATCACTCATGTTTTCTTGCTGATTCCTAAGCAAGCACAGAAATCTCAGATATGGTGAGCTGTGACTTTTTCTATCTTTTAGTTCTTTTAAATACCTAGGAAAACTGTTAATTATTGTCTACATTTTACAAATACAAATATTTAAGGGAAGCTAAGGAACTTGCTCATGTTCCTACAACTAGCACATAATGAGAACCTGGACTTGAATTACAAGCATTAATACTCTGTCCACCTGCGATTTTTGTCTAAGGAGGGAGGCAGGGATAACTAGTACAGCCTTATCAATCATTCTAATTGCAAGATAGCTTAGGGAGGCTGGAGATAAACAGTAAGATGACTTGGAAAAAAAGGAGAATTTACTCAATAGTTTATGCATTTTATATGGTAATTAAGGCCCTATGACAGAAGTCCATACATTTAAGTTTATTATTACCTAGCAACACAGAATTCACATGTATTTGATTAGAAAAGTAAAACCCTAGAAAATTACCAGTGGTTTCCTTCACTCCCCCTTACTCTCCGGCAAGCTTGTCTGCAGGGATACCAGATGGAATAAAAAGTACTTGAGAAAAGTTAATGGAAGCCATTCCATAAAGTCACTGGACATACAGGATATAATGTGCTCAGCTTTATGAATTTCAGTGATTATTTTGAGTCATGTGAGTACTCATTTGAAACTAAATCTACAAGCCACCCAACACCTACACGTATCTTCAGCATTCTCACGCTTCTAAAACCGAGGACAACTTCCACCAAACGATTCCATTCCCTCCACATTCCCAGGGCCAACGCTTTGGAGACCATGTTGCCTCTCTCTCCGGCGTGTTCCAAACCTCTGTTTACTGCATATATCACCAACAGCCTTCCAACCTGCTGAAGAATTTATCATTTTAAAAAAAAACCTCTTTTCTCTCTCTGCCCCTCTCTCCCCCTATCCATCATCTCTCTCTTTCCTCTCTCCTGTCTCTCTCTCCCCCTCTCTTTCTCTCTCTCTCTCAGCATCTCTCAGCAATAAAGACCTTTTGTACCAAAAAAAAGAAAAAAGAAAAAAAGAACAGGGAGAGAGAATGAAAAAATGATCACTTCCTATTGTGTCTGTCTTTCCACAATCCCTTCAGGTTTCTGTATTCTTGAGAGGGCGTGAAAAGAAAAGGTGAACATATATTATGCTCAGCGCACACATTCCTTAGTGAGTCACTTTTCAGTTACGTAGTCATGGAAGTATTTTCTTTTTTCTCTATGAGCCTCTGCGTGTTCTTCTGTGTAGTCTTCTCACAACTTTGCCTGTTCAGCTCTCGACTGCACGGCGCTCCCTCAGAGGGGACTTTCCTTAGTCTCTCAGTGTAGAAGAGGGTCCCTTTCCCACTTACGACCCTCTCTTTGCCCTCACAGAGCTCACAGTGTAGAAGAGGGTCCCTTTCCCACTTACGACTCTCTCTATGCCCTCACAGGGCTCATGGCAATTTTACTTTTACTCTGAACAAAGTATGTTTTTAATGTCTGACACTTCACTGGTCTGAGACCCTTCTGCTCATTCCAGCATATGAGTATGGTGTTCAAAACATAATAGACACTAAAGATAACACAAAAAAGAAAAAAACCAACAAAAATCAAAATAAAAAAAAAGAATGATCTGTCAGGTATACCACAAGGATCAGAGACTTAATAGAAAAACATGACCACTAGAGGGTCACATTGGAAATCTGATTTTAAATTTTGCATAAAATTGTCGATTCTTCACTTTTGCATGCACATGGATCCGGATGTACATACACGAATCCAGATGTACGTACAGAGTAATGGGAATCGTCACAAAAGCTGATTGTGTCAATATATGGAGGCCTGGATGCAATTACTTGCTCTAAAACTTGAGCAATGTTCTCCTTTTTTGCAGGTAAACTTTATGCAGGCCTTTTGGATCTTATACACATGAGAGAAGGAAGGAAAGAGCTATTCAACGAATCCATGTAGTAGAGGTACACATTTAATATTGAACATTGTTTGAAATTAGAAAAAATGTCCTTAACGCACTCAATTTTAAAAAAGAAAAGAAGGGCGGCACCTGTGGCTTAGTGGGTAGGGCACCAGCCTCATATACTGAGGGTGGCGGGTTCAAACCTGGCCCTGCCCAAACTGCCAACAAAACATAGCCGGGTTTTGTGGCAGGTGCCTGTAGTCCCAGCTACTCGAGAGGCTGAGGCAAGAGAATCTCCTAAGCATAAAAGTTGGAGGTTGCTGTGAGTTGTGATGTGACATCACTCTAAAGAGGGCGATAGAGTGAGACTCTGTCACAAAAAAAAAAAAAAAGACAGAAAGAAAGAAAGCTTGTGTTTAAACACAAACCAGGAAAACTAAGCACTGAAAGGATAAAGATACAAGGAACGTTTTGCCTTTCAGGAAATCATGCTATAAATAGGACATTTTCTTAATGGAGTACTTTTCTAAAGCATGATTGTATACACATTAGACAAGTATTTGTTTTGTTTTGCTTTTGTTCTTTTTTCATTAAATTGTAGTAAATGAATAAAGAAAAAAATTACATGTATATAAAAATTTCAGGGCTAAAAGTTAAATTAACTTAGTTTGCACAGCACTTTCATAGTGCATCGTGTATAACTATTTGTAGTCATACCTTTGCTATATAAAGTAAGTTCTAAAGAACAGAAAATGCACTTTGTTTACATTAATGTTTTGGTGTAGAACTGAGCCTGCATCTCCGTAAATAGTGACTAATTTCAATTGTAGAATTTTCCTTACTTGTATTAGAAAGAATATGTCAATACATACAAATACCAAGTACCGATGTTATAAATTTGATTTGACTCAGCCATGCATACTTTGATTCACTCCCTTACTCACCCACAGGTACTGTTGACTTTAAGCTGAACAGCATTTTGGGGGCTGGGGCTGCAACGAAGGACAAGAGTAATGTGCTCTTCAATCTCATGCCACTTGAACTCAGGTAGAAAAGTAGATATTAAACAATAATTGGCTTTTTAAAAATTACTACAGTGATAACCTTGAGTGATAAAGAAGAGGCGCATTGCACAATAACGGCAAGCAACAGGGCTTTTAACCTGCCCTCCTGGAAATTGCATTGTAACATGGAAGATGAATGTCAACCAAAAAAAAAAAAAAAAAAAAAGTCATGCAAACAAACAATTTCAAGTTTTAATAAGAAAGAGTACAGGGAACACATACATATAGATACTTAATCTAATATCGTGGCTTCATCAAGGAAATGGCAGCCAACCCACATCTGTCACTCTTAAATGGTAGCTTTAATAGGATCAGGAAGTTTGGATCCTCCATGGTGACCTTTACATCATTTGTACTAAGTACAGGTTATGACAAAAATCATCATTGTATTTTTTTCCACTAGGCTACGGTATTTGTAAATATTAAAAAATTACCATAGCCACAGTACATCTTGACTTTAGTAGAGTTCTTGAGACAATTTTCCATTGTATTTTAGTGGTTAAGATAGAACTAAGGTTTCCTGCCTGATGGTATAATGATTTAGATTCACAGCTGCCTGGATAGTCATCTTCAAGTTGAAGGTCAAATTGGAGAGGAGGCTCTGACAGCAAGCAGCATGCTTCTATCAGTCAGTAGTGATGAGTGAACATTGCCAGACATTCTTATGAAGTGTTGAAGACTTGTAAAAATCCTCTCCTTTAAATCTTAGGGAATCACAATAACTAGAAAGAACTACTCTCTTTGTTTCATAGACAAGAAAACTGAGTTTCATGTGGATTAGATAATTCACACAAAGTCAGGGAGTTTTTAAGTGAGGCAATTTGAATCCACAGAATCTAATCAAACATACACTGTACTTTTAGGCAGGATAAATGCTGTAAAGAAAGTTGAATGGAGGTAAGAGTCCTGTTCCCTAGGAGACACTAAGGGTGCTACTGCAGGAGGGTACTCAGGGAAGCCATCCTGGCAAAGGTACCTTTTTCCTTTTTTGCAGTTTTTGTCTGAGGCTGGGTTTGAACCCACCACCTCCAGTATATGGGGCCAGTGCCCTCCTCCTTGGAACCACAGGCGTTGCCCCAAAGGTATCTTTTTTCAATGAAAAAGTAACTCACATGGGCGGCGCTTGTGGCTCCATGTTGTGGGGCACTGGAGGGGGTGGGTACAAACCCGGCCCCAGTCAAAAACTGAAGAAAAAAAAAAGAAGTAATTCACATGAAAAATGACAGAAAAGAGTGTTCCAGGCAGTGGTAACAACAGGAACAAAGCCCATTTGTAGGTAAGCGAAGTAGTTGTGTTGTAGGATAGCAAGAGCCCAGGGTGGCTGGAGAGAGGTTATGAAAATGACACTAGAGAAAGGGAGGAGTTAAATCGTGTACAGACTGGGTTAGAATCTCTTCAGATGTGATGAGAATCCACTGAAAGATCTGGGCAGCATAATGCTATGATCTAATTTATGTTTTAGAAATATCCCTCTTGCTCCAGTGCAGAAGATAACTGCAAGAGAGGAGAGGGCAGGTCCAGAAGTAAGAAATGCATTAACATAATCTAGGAGAAATGTCTCAGGGTAGGTGAGGAGTACTTGCTTCTGGAATATGTTTCAGAAGGGATTTCTGCTAAAGCAAGGATCAGAGGGGTCCTGTGCTGCAAATAGTTAAGATGAGATTTTGAAATTTGATAATTTTGTATCCAAATGACAACACAAACCCCTTTTGAGGATGGAGTCAAGACTTTTTTGAAACTTTCACCTGAGATAACCTGGGAAGGTACCCAGGAGAGGAGGGAGATATTATCTGATTCCATAGCTCTATAATTTGAGATTTAGAGATAAACAGTAATTTAAATGTTTTTTTTTGAGTTGATAGTTCACTAAATGTAAGAGAAGTACTAAAAAAGGAAAAGGAAGCTCAGAACAACCAATAGAATTCAGAGTAAGGAGTAGAAACTAGAGACCTCTTCTGTAGCATTTCAAGAAGCCTCAGACCTCTCTGTATAGGACAGAGTATACTCTGAATCACACTCAGGCACCATCAAAAAAAAAAAAAAAAAGATGCAATCAATTCCCTGGCAAGTCTCTCATGCCCATGAAGAGTACATTGACAAAGGAGAGGTGGGCTAGGCACATCTGGTTGGAAACACTTCCAAACCATGAACACTCCAATTCTCTGGAAATTCTACACTAGAAAATTTCTTTCTTTTTTTTCAGTAGAGGAGAATTTTCTCCCTTGCTTGAAAATTATGCAGCAACTTCACAAAGCAGATCACCTGGCAAGATGCGCATGCCTTCTGTACCTGCATTCTTTCTTTCATTGCTTCTGGACCAATAACTAAGGTCAAGTTGCAGTATCTCTGAACTGTACCTGCTGTGGGAAGAAAAGGATTATTCACCACAAAGAACAGCAGCGAATGGGTAGGAAGAACTGGCAGGATCCAGAATAACATGCCCGAGATGGATCTTGAGTAATGTGGATGGGGTTGAAGGAAACGAAATGCATGAGTTAATGAAAGAGTTTACTGACAGGGAAGCACTTTCTCATGGGGTGGCGTGGATACTGGGAGATGATCACAGGTGCTGCCAGGTTATCCCCTAAGGCTTGTGGAAAACAATGACCCATAGTAAACAGGGTGTATTGGAACCTCTCTTGATAGTGAAGATGAGATTAAAGGCTTGACGAAATGTATAGTTTAGCAGGAGTTCATTACAGATGACCAGATGAACCCTCATTTAATCCTGTTCCTCAGGAGGGTCTGGGTAACAGTCCTGTCTCTGAGACAGTACAGAACGGTGCAATAAGAGTTCAGCCGGCATCGTCAGCAAGTCTGACGGGTTTCCTTCTCTACGCTGGAAAAAAAGACAGTAGATGCTGAGGTGGAAATGAGTCCCTTAGTGCTTATGTGGATGACAGAACCCTAGATTCTGAATTTGAAATACAGGAAGAAATACCTGTATAAATATCAGAAGCAGATGGATGAAATGTATCCTAACAATAAACAAGGTGTAAGTGTCAACTCAGCTGCTGCAGAATGTATGGATGTGTTGGGATTGCTAACAGATCCCTGGACTTCCTACGGTCAAGATGGAAGGGCAGCCCATAGGGTACTGTTTGACTTATATAATCTAAAAACTTCAAAGGCAGGTGAACTAAAGGCTAAAATTTACTGTGATAATACATATTCTAAGTGTGGGTTACTTTGTCCTTCCTGTAGTACATCAACAAATATCAATATTTGAGGTCATTTAATATATGAAATCCCACCATGAAGGGCTCCTTTTATTAGAAAGGAAGTGTAATAATATGCCTGGAATCACTGGTTCTGCTCACCCTAATATACACAGTTCTACCCACCCTTGCTGACCTGGCACAACACTAGAGTAGCCTCTTTAGAGCAGGTAAGGATGACTTTGAGGATGACTCTCTGTGGGGTGAGAGGAGCAGCAGCCATGACCTAGTACTTTGCTCTTGGTGGGGAGAATAGTTGAGAATGACAAACGTTCAGGGTAGACATCTCTTCTCCCACCATCATCCTGGAGGACCCACTTTGGAAACTGGAAAATTTAAACCTTGCTGTACTGCAGGTCCTGATTTTCTGGAGAAAGGGGTGACACTTTCACTAAGGGTCCCATAAAACCTATGTTTATGGTTGGTTAGTGGTCATGTTTGGCTCTTTATCCCAACAAATAAAAAGGTACAGAAAGGAGCCACAAACTAGGAAAGGGCCAATAATAGCTCAAATCCTTTTGAGGAGAAAGGTAGGAGAGCTTGCTCGATGAGATAACTAGACGTATAGTAAAAATACTATAATTAAAAGAGCACGCTATTGGTTCAAGAATCAACTAATAATAAACCTATAAATCATAATAAAAGACACAGAAACTCAAATACATATGTACATGGGATTTATGATAATGTACTACAAAGCAATAAGGAAAAACTGTTACATAAGTAGATATTTACAGAGAAAAATACAAAATTATACTTCTACCTCACTCTACACAGAAAAATCAATTTCAGATGATAAATCTAATACAAATAACAAAACAATAAAGCTTTTAAAAATAAGATGGAAGAATATCTTCATGACCTGAGAATAGAAAGATATTTCTTAAGCAAGATAAAATAAGCAGTAATGATCAAAAAATGATAAATAACTTCAGAAATCTCAAAAGTAAAATCTCTACATGTCAAAAGACATTAAAGGAAGTGAAAGGGGAGCTCCAGCATGTGTTTGAATCACACATAATAAAGGAATGAGTCTTATCTAGAATAATCAAAGAACTCCCACAAATGACGGAGAACATTCAAGAACAATTGATGGAATCCAATAAATAAATGGATGAGAGACTTACGTAGGTACTCTACAAATGAGGAAATTCAAAATAAGTATAAAGGCAAAAAGATACTCTATCTCTTTAGGGAAATGCTAATTATACCTATAACGTGATGTCACTAAAACGATACCAGGTTGATTCAAAAAGAAAACATTGACACGCCAAGAAACAGTCGGGGAACAATGGTAATACAAACAATCCTTTTTGTTTGTTTTGAGACAGAGTCTCACACTGTCGCCTTTGGTAGAGTGTGGTGGCGTCACAGCTCACAGCAACCTCCAACTCTAGGGCTTAAGCAATTCTCTTGCCTCAGCCTCCTGAGTAGCTGGGACTACAGGCGCCTGCCACAACACCCGGCCATCACATACAATTCTTCACTTAGTTACTGTGGAAAACAATTTGGCATTTCCAACATAATTGAATACACATAACAGGAACTCATGTAATCACCAGGAGAAATGTTATGAACGTATTCACACTGGCACCGATGACATCTTCTTCAAACTGAAGACCACTCCAATACTCATCAATCGTAGAATGTGAAAACAGTAGTATCATATATAGCAAATAAAATAAATGAATAAATAGGTAGCAATGTGATTGAATAGTAAAAAGACAAAAACGAATGAGAGAAGACAAACAGCAACACAAAAGTCCTCTACAAATCTATGTGTTTCAAAATAAAACTGGACTTTGCTAATTTGGAATCCTAACCTCTTTATTTGCTTAAATTGTTTGACTGAGTTGCCTAATTTTCTTTCCTAACTCATATGATCTCATCTATTTCTCTAAGGTATCCCTCTCTCTCTCTCTCTCTTTCTTTCTCTTTCTCTCAAATTAAGTTTGAGTTAATCAATTTTATTATCATCCACTCTCCACTTGATTAAATCCTAAATTTTATCTTCCAAGCATTTTTAGGAGATAGTACGTTATAAAAATGAAAGTTATTAAAAAAAAAAAGATAAAACTAGCCTACATTGTTTATGGCTGCTTGCTTCGATGGTAAATTCACAACAGAAAAGAAGACACTGTCATAGTGGTTAACTGTGGGAGGAGGAGAATGTGCCTGGGGAGAAGCATGAAGGAGGCTTTTCTGGTCATCCGTTATATCCCAGGGTTGTACTTACATTTATGTTCACTTTATAATAATTTACTAAATGGTACATTTTGGTTTAAATTACTTTTCATATATTACACATTTTTTCTTAAATGTGTTCTTGAAGGACAAGAGTTGGTCTCAATAAAAGTGTTCAGAAATAGTTGAAATGCTTCCTGCAAAACGAAAAGTTGATTGCCAAGCTTGTTCCTCAATAAGGCAATAAAGCACACGTGAATAATTGTAGTGAGCTATAACATTTGTAGAGAAGGAAAACCAAATCCAGCTAATGTGAATAAGCCATGAATTCTCCTCCATCTATAAAACAGAACTGCAATTTGTATAAAATGGAATCTCATAAATAAGTAATGGGGCATTAAAAGATATAGCTAGATGAATGTAGAGGGGTTTGTGAGGCAAAAAATGATGTCATTTCTTCCTGGGCAAATATTAAATAATTTAAATGGAGATATATTTTAAATGGGGTAATGGAAAACACAATTTCAAATATGTGATCCAAACGGCTGGCAGTGTGTTTGTTACACTTTCCGTCCATTATTATTGCCCTGAGAAACTCCTTCATTATTATTGCCCTGTTTCAGGGGTGGGCAAATAAATATATTATTTTGTTCTGTACCAACTGCAAGATTCAATCATTCTTTAACACTCATTTTTAAATCAACTCTATGAGTAGTAGTCTATATGCTGAAAATTAAAACATAGCTAGATATCCAGTATCAAAACTTTTTCTTTATTGAGATAACTTATTTATGTATAAGTATGCTATGTGGTAAGCCAAACTTGTATGTTTACATGCTCAGATATATTACACATTGTTTTTTCTATAACATTGAGAAATGCTACTTTTAGACAATTTTAGTTCAGTAAATTTAGTTTAGTTAAGCATTTTGTACGAGTTAAGCATTGGGATAGGTAATAATGTTTTTGAAATCAATGTGACACAAACTCTGACTTCAAGAAATTGAGATAAATAATCAACAAATGTACTTTAGCCACTACGCTCAAAACGTTGTACACAGTATAACATGGTACCATGAGCAGGGATAGCTGGTACGTCAGAAACTTCATAAAAGCTTTTCTGGAAAAAAATTATGCATGGCCAGAATTTTCAAGAAGTTATCTAAATATAAAATAGGGATTAAGAAAGTCAAGATAGTGGGCTTAAGCAGAGGGAAAGAGACACGAGAGGATCCTGGGAACATACAGAACAAGCAGGTTAGTACAACGGGAGGCAAAGTAGTAGAGGGTGTGGTAGGGGAGTCTTGTTTGCTGCCTGGGGAATAGGCTACATTTTGGGCTTCAAATATGCTTGTTGGAGACACCATTCCAGCAATGACATTGCAGATAATTACGAGGTGTCAAGACTAGTATCCAGATAAAAATCTAAGAGGCTGTAACAACAGTTCAGTTAGGAAATAATGAGAGCCAGACTATGGCTGTTACAGGGAGAATGTGAGAACAATTTGCAACATGTAAAATTATCGATATTAGTGATTGACTGGATAAGCAGTATAGCAGAGAAATGGGACTTAAATGGCGCCTTAGCATTTGGCTTGGGAAATGATTAGCAGATGAGCAGAATTCAGGAGAAGCCTTATTTTCACCTTCCCCAGACAATCATTAAGCACATCCAAGTCAAGATGCCTGCAGGACATTTGGGCAGGTTTGCATTTTAGATAAATGTCTGTAAAGAAGGTGAAGGGAAATTGGCATCACAATGTAATCAAAGCTGAGGGTTTTCAGGTGAGAGGGATTTCCCAAAAGGAGTAGGTAAGAGTCAGAAGAGTAGGTTAGAAAATCCTTCCAAAACCCAAAGTCTAAGGAGCAAATAAGTGGAAGCCAGAAAGAATCAGATACGTTCAAACAGGAGAACTAGCAGCAAGCAGACAGTATAGAGTCTCAAGGAAAGAGACAGATCCATTTCAAATCCAGCAGTGAAGTTACTCAGGTAAGGATCACATTTAGCAATAAAGAGATCCCCAGAGATCATGAAATTAGTGACAGATACCATTCATTACATCGCTGGGATGGTACAACTGTGAATATTTATACACACCCACACAAATGCATATGCAAGTATTTTTCCCTCCTATCTGACACTGAGACTTGTGAACTAATATGAAATCTTAAGCCCCCTTATGAATATGTTGGGTTTCAAGGCAGCTGCCTGCGTCCTAAACTGTCGGGATTTCAGCCAGCTTAGGAAAATGTTCAGACATCCTAAAGTCAGGCAGGCGTGAAACAAAGTTTATGGAGAAAGGGAAAGACAGGTTTACAGAGTCACAGCAAGATAATATACTTACAGAGCAAGACAGATTAGCCATGGAGAGTGAACTGGTCCCCATTATCGTGATGAGGAAAAAGGCTTTGCATCCGGCTGGGGTTCTCTTTTATATTTGCCTGGCTTGGGCCTCTCTCAAGGTTCAGCGGTCTAAATGCACCTGTGGAGCTCCCATGAGCCTCTCTGAGAGTGCACGGCGGGGATGTGGACCACAAGTAGACCCAAGCTAATGACGCGGTAATTAACCTCAAGGCTGGACCAGGTCACCTTTGAGACTCGGCTGTATCTGTTGCCAGCCTAGAGCATCTTATACATCCTTTCAGAGTTGGCATGCTAAGTTATAATTAGCAGATTGGTAGGCTGCTCCCTCCTCCCCAGGTGTGAACAATTATTTGGGACATAATTAATGTGGGTGGAAGAAAGATAGAGGCCTGGGGTCCCCATCCTTGTCTTCCTTCCCAGGAGAACTGGATTTCTAAAGCCGAATTGTTGGCCATAGGAAGACACATCTCACCATGCCTCCCTCTCTTTTTAATTTCCAATATGATTCCTGTCTCCATGAATATATAAAACCAACCTCTAACCCAGCTATGACAATCACGTTTTCTCAGAACCTTTTGAGGCTGGGTGCTTTGGGCCAGTCACACACATTTGACTTAGAATAAACTTCTTTAAGTTGTTTTTACAGAATTTGAGTCTTTTTCTCTTAACAGAAAACATTGGTAGGACGTGAACAAATAATGTAAAAATATATCATAAAATGTTCTAACCTTTTTATGCATTGCTAATTGAAGTTTCACAAATAGTAACAAACAATAGATACATCTCTACTATAAATATTTTTTGGGTGAGAGCATTAAACTAGACATCGCCAATTTCTCAAAGTGGGTGGGCTTTTTTGTCTACCTGAGTGAGTACAGTGTTTGCATTCCAGAGTTTGGCTTGACAAGAGAACCCATAAAATTCCCCACTTGCAGCCCACTTAAAAAAGAAATATTAGAGTTTCAGACACTGTGACATGTCATGCTGAGCTACAAAAAATAAGAAATCACCCTAAAGCTCCCCACCTTCATTTCATTTCATTTTCAGAACCCCACACAGGGAGAAGACGATTGCATTAGTCAGAGACAGACCACTGAGGTTCAGATTTATATTGTTTAATATTAAACTGTACACTTGAAAGAAACATCCGTTTCTTTTTCAAATGACACCATCGCGATCCTGCTAAACCCTGCAGTTTACTAATGAGTTTAAACCCGCTTGAAGGGTTTAACACTGAACCACTGCTGCTACTACCTCACAGCGAAGATTTAGCATGCAGCTCTCAGATGGAGAATGCATTTGTGGCAGGTTAAATAAAGTCAGCCTCTTTTGTTTCCGAACTGGAAGAACATGTTGTTGACTCAAGGTTTTATTTTTGTTACCTAAAAGAAGTCAGTGACGCATAGGTATTAAGTGGAGGTGTGCTGGGAAGCAGCACAGACTCCACCGTACACAATGCTGAGAACCTTATTTAAACTTCACGGGTGGTGTTGTGCCCACCTACGGCTTCTCTGAGGCATTGGGGCGTGCGTCTATGTCCAAGACTACTCTGAAAAACAGAAATGAGGAACCGAGTCCTTGTTAGGGAGAATTCTGGCCCCTAACAAATTTCTTAAGAAGATGCACTCTTGAAGGTTAGGCACCTCTGACAAAAGCTCAAAGGGCTCCTTCCTCTACTTACGTCCTTCCCCCCAACATCCATCCACCCTGCATATCCACACAGAGAGATGCTGAAACCCCTAGGGTCCCAAGTGTGCAAAGGGAAGCCCACTCCGTTTTCCATTATGTTAAATTCTGTTACACCACAGACAAGCACAAAGTTTTCTTCGTGACCATGTATCCTAGAATTTACTGAAATACATGTTTCTTTACTTCTCACAAACCGATTCAAAATTAAATCTGTAAGGATGTTAGTTGAGAAAACAAGTGAAAATTACAGCTAGCCTGTGGAACTACGGGAATCATGCATTTCTATTTCTAACGGTTTGTAATGACACCAATCTCATCTTCCCAACTCCTACACATTAGGATAAATTATTTCCAGAAAGCCCATCAGTTTGGTTTCATTCTACGAGGTTCATCTAAGTCTATGGTTTTAATTACGTCACGTTTTAATTGATATATAATGTTTGTACATATGTGTGGGATATCTGTGATATTTTGTTACATGTACTGAATGTGTAATGATCAAGTAAGGGTATTTGGAGCATTTGCAATTTCAAGTATTTATCATTTCTATGTGTTGAGAACATTTCAAGTTCTCTCTTCTAGATAGTTCTAGAAATATGCAACATTTTGATGTTAGCTATTTTCGCCCTATTAGCTATTAGGACGATATGCAACATTTTGCAACAACGATATGCAACAATACGCAACATTTTGATGTTAGCTATTTTGAACACTAGAACTTATTCATTCTATCTACATGTTTGCACCTATTAACCAACCTCTCTTCTCTAGTCCAATGGTTAGACTGTACATTTGAGGATCATTCAAACATAAACTACAAAGAGCACACTGTGAGAGTTCAAAGCCTGGTAGTTACTATTATGACTTTTCTATTATAGCTGTCACCCAATCCAACATTCCTCATTCAGTTCAATCTCCACATATTCTGCTAGCTGGGTTTAATTTTAAGAGAAATAAATGAAAAGACAAAAATTAGGTTTGTAACTACAAACTCAATTTTGATAACTGCAAATATTTTTCATTTCTCTTTAAGTAGCCTACAAATATGAATAATATACCTATATGTTTACGTGGATTTGGATTTTTTTTATGACCAAAGGCCGAGCCTCAGCTGATACTCTTAGAAACAAAAACTGTTGTTTAAAAATTCACTGACTACACTTTTATTTGTAGTGATGCTACACAACAGAATTATTTATCAACTTAAATAAGATTTTATGCTTTATTAAGAATAGTTACTACATAAAAATATTCTCTAACTGTGGCATTATGGTGGCAAATTAAATAGTACAAATGACTTATAGCTCAAAAAATAATACGTTAACAGTTGCCTGCATTTAATTCATAGTATTATAAAAGCATTAGTTCCTCTAATACTTTGAATAGCCATATTTTATAAATTATTTAATGATTTACATAATTACAATAGCTAATAAAAATTAAGTGCATATTATCTCCATCTATTGTGCTAAACGTGTACATATATTATGTGTATGTTTTATTCATTCCAATAACTATATGAGGTTGATGCTATTATTATCCATATTTCACAAATAAAGAACCCCAGGCTCAGAAAGGTAAAATTACTTTTCCAAGATCACATTAGCCATTTAATTACATAAAACTTGAGCATAGGTAGTTTGATTCCAGAGCATGTTTTAACATCCTCATTCAGTTTTGAATATTCCTGGGACACTGGATCTAGATTAACAGAATCAGGACAGGATGAACTGAGTGAGGGGGATGATGCTCAGATCACTAGGCCAAATGAGATGTGAGAGCTGGCAAATAAGATGAGAAATCTGGGACTCCTGGGTAGTGATTCTAGAAGTCACGGCCCAGTAACAAGCAAGTGAAAAGGATGTGGATGGAGAGCTGGACTCCTGTTGAGGAGACCGCCTCGAATCAGTCTGTCTAAGGATTGAATGGTCCTTCACAGGCTCTGCTGCTGTATATTCCGTACTGAATGCCTGGTCCTCTGAGTTCCAAGAAATGCTACGCTGTAATGAGTGCATGATTGCGTAGGAACATTCAGGGGCTTCTGCTCACCTAGGAATTGGAACGTCTGAGAGTTCTGCAGCTGGTCTGAAGATGACTCTGCTTATGTGCAGAGTCAGGATGTGCGTGCGGAGCCTCTACAGCAGCGGTTCACGACCCACAGGAACTGTATTAAAGGGCTGCAGCATTAGGAAAGTTGAGAACCACTGGTCTACAGTCTTTCTCCTATGAAATAGCATGAAGGACACCAAACAAAGGATGGGCTGACAAAGTCTTTGTATCAGTCACTGTTTCAGGAAGCCCCATACGAGCTCAACATGTTTCTAATCAGTTTTCAAGAACTCCTCCAAACAAGCCTCCAATTGTCAGGTTACTGACTTAGAGTTATCAAACTGCCTCTTCAGGGGAATTATTTCTCGCATCACATCTTTTTGTCTGGTATTTTTATTTCCTTTTTTTTTTTTTTTATCTAACCTACACTTTACTAATATGTTAAAAAAAAAAAAGTACTAGGAACAATCTTATTTACCCTGAATAAACTACCCTGACCTGGCTAGTTCAGTCCATTGTAATGTTTCTCATTCTTTTCAGTAAATAATTTATTTCATGCACTTGACACTTGACATAGAGAACATTTCTACTATGTTTACTAGGTTTGATTCTGCACGCATCTTTCCTCCCCTACTCTACTGCCACAGCAAGTATTCTGAAGATACTGAGAAGATTTCCAAGTCTGAATGTGGTCTTCTGTACATGTGGACAGAAAATGAGCAATCGGAGACAATGAAAACTTGGAGGATGAGACAGAGGAGGGTGTAGTGTGAGAAATTATGTTATGGCTGCACACATGTCATTTAGATGGGGACCTCCAAAACCTTGACTTCAACACTATGCATTGAATAAACAAAATTGCATCCCAAAATTTATACAAACAACTGAATGACTAAATAAAAGTGGTATACTATACTTTGTGAATAGTTAAGATCCACACCAAGAACTTGCTGGTCAGTAGTTTATTTTTTTAATATACTAGAGAAAACTCATCTTATGTATGATCCTTAAATATTGCTTTGAAAGCAATTCTTGGTTACTATACTTTGTTACTATAACATCACCTCTAAAAATTAAACAGAAAGATTCATTCAGGGTTTGAGTCCAAATATTATTCATATTAAAATGTCATTATAACACAGCACTGATAGCTTGAATCCAGTAAAGTAATTAACCATATGTATGTGGGTTTTAAGTGAGTCTTAATAGTTTCTGGTGACAATTAAAATGAAATTTTACAAGGGGAGCAGGAATCATTTAGTGAAATTAATGTATTATATAATTATCATTGGGTAGCAACAGGAAACCATTACGATGCATCAAAATCCCATCCTACGGACATTACAGCTTCTCCAAAACTGTGCAGAATCAGTCGGATGTAGCCCGCTTTGGATGTTTTCCTCTTCCTTTGTACTTTCAAAATCATCGTAGTATTTATGGAAACATATTATCACCTAAAGACCAGGACAATTACACTGCACCAAATTATGAGTGCTAAGGTTCTTATTTCAACTTTTAAAACTGAAATCCATTATAGAGACCATTTCTCATCGGATTTAAGAAGTAGGAAGCAAGAAAAAGGTTAATGTAATCACTCCTTCAGGGACAAAGAATCATTAGGAAAAGCGGCAAAAATAAGAAACGGGAGAAAGAAAATTAACTGTAAACTCATCGTTGTGTTGATGTGTGTGGATGCATTATTAATCACATACTTCATATAGGTTTTATGTCTCTAGTGCTAAACAAATTAAGGAAACAGGAAATATCATTTTTTTGTGAAAGATTTCCATACCTGTTGATCTTATCTAAATAGTTGATAGATAAGACCAAATAAATTTTTCAGTTTTCCTCAATGTGGCATTGTAGAGTGACAGCTGACATGTAATTTAATAAGAGTTATGGTTAAACCACTGTTTTAGTTCAAGCCTCACATGCTTGGGCTATTGCAATTGCCTCCTTGCCCAGGTTTCTGAACTTGGACTCTCCCATAATCATCTGCTTACGAGCAATCATTGCAATCTGAGGTTGCTATTTCTCCATCACCTTCTACAATACGATACATAAAAGTGTTTATAACATGGAATAATTACAATTATGGTGTATTACACTCGTTTCTCTGAGCTGTCACTTAAACAATTATCATTCTTTAGATAGTTCCTAATTTTCTACGAATTTCTTTTTTTAACACATATTCTGAAATTTTATTTCATATTACAAATTTTTATTTTTTTATTATATTATAACTGTGTACATTCATGCATTTATGGGGTTCAGTGTACCGATTTGATATACAATGTGAAATGCTTCCATGGCACTGATTAACACATCCATCACAATTATACTCTTTTCTTAATAGTTTTGAAATGTACCTTTGCATCATGCGCATTAGGTGAGGTCTGCCCGAATACCCTCCCTCCTCTATTCCCCCCTTCCCCTCTCTCTCCTCTTCCCTTCTACTTTCTGGACTGTAGTTATGTTTGTTTTACCATTCATGTAGGTGATTATGTATTGATTTCACAGAAGTATTGAGTATATTGGATACATTTTTTTCTATTCTTGAGATACATTACTAAGAAGAATATGTTCTAGCTCCATCCAGGTAAACATAAAAGATGTGAAATCGCCATCTTTTTTTTTTTTTCTATTTCACCAGTATTTGTCCTTCATGAGTCAAGTTGGACACCACCCCCCTTTTCTATGTTTTCTGCACATCTCCTTATTATACACTTTATCACCTTGTTTCCTCGGTGTAACAGAAATTGTCCAACCCTATGCATGTCCTTTGGAGCATTTGGTGTGCTCTGGTCAACTTCCGTTTACTAGGATTTACAGCCTGACTCAATGCCCTCATACCAGAATCTGCAGAGGGGACTCAGCTACTTACTTGTGTTAGAGGCAAGAAGAGCCAAAAGTTTGCCGTCCCTCCACCTCCAGTGTAGCAAGCGAGTTATTGAACTCTCAGAATGTCGCATATAGATTTCTCAGCTCTATCAGTGCTTGAGCAGGATAGTTCCGATGTATGATGCACCTTTTCCTGGAATCTGCCCTTGAGGTTATGTTCCAGTTGTCCTAGTGATAGTTGGTTTAATAGCGGTGCCATGATTGGCTGCCTTCTCTTTTTTGCATCATTTTCTCATTTCTCTATTAGTTAACTGAACCACTCAAAAATTATTTATCCTTGAATATATTATCTACATGAAGAAGAGGTTCTTTTCTCCATGGTTCTTGAAGAACCCACAGTAAGACATTTGACACGTGGAGGCGAGGGGGAAGGCTTCACATGGGATGCTGCATTTGAACCACTCACTGGCCAGTTGGCACCAAGACCGCCTGACCTACTATCAATTCACACTGGTCAGGATTGTCCCCTGTGTTGGACTGCGATGGCATAAAGGATTAAGGGGACGTATGCTTCATGCAATCTCTCTAGGATTTGAGAGAGATGGTGACAGTGATAATAGAAATGACTATGGAGTTAGCTGCTATAAATATTATTAGTGGTCTGAAGGAAAAAAATGACAGGTTCAAACTCAATCTAAAATCTAAGGATGTAGTGTGAAAGTCACAATATCTCTATGGTGGTATCTCAAGAAATTTGGTTCTTCTGTAGCTATAGAAGATTGAATTAAAAACCAGACCCTGTATTATATTATATTATATTATATTATATTATATTATATTATATTATATTATATTATATCTCTAATTGCTAGATTATAAGAGAGGCAGAACTATAGAGAAGGCTTTTCAGGGCCTTAGCAGAGAAGGACCATGATCACGAAACCTGGATCTGGGACCCTGGGCTCCCTCATTCCTCCTTACTAGAGGAAGATGCTTCACTTCTCAGGAGACCACAGAGATAAATGCTACAAAATATGTAGGTCTTCCTAAGTATTACTCCTCTTCTGTGCAGACCATTAATTAACTACATTTAAGACTGAGCATGAGCCAATTGAGGAAGTACTGTTATCAGCTTTAAGAATAAAGGGATTGTTCATCAAATGAACCACAGAAACCGGCTAATACGTTCATGCAGGTCCTGGGAGAGTTTGCCTAGAAATCAGTCTTCAGAATGATGGACAAAGGGTGCATGGGAAATAGAGGGCACACAGTAGATGCTAAAGCTGTATTTCCATAGTCATGTGAATTCACATCGAAATATATGTATTTTGAGGTACGAACGTCTACATCTATATGTAATAGTATATCTAATTACATGTTTCTCTAAAAAATATTTTAATTCCAGAAAACAAAAATACATGTGAATAATAAGAAAAGAATAATCTCATGTTAATCAATGTTTAATAATATTAAAATTTAAATCTGTATCTTTAATAATTCTAAATGGACAGGAGACCAGTATGAAAAAAATAAAATCTTGAAAAGTATCCAACATAGTCACCTAACAGATGACCTCAGCTGCAGCTGTTTTCAAAATTAAAATGTAAGACACATATGCACATTTAGTAAATATACTTAAGATACATATAAATATTCCACTTACCCTTACTTGACCCACGAAGGCATTGGCTTCTTCCTCCACCACAGATAGATTTCTAGGCAGATAGGGATCAAACACCGGAGCATTGTCATTGACATCTGTCACCACCACATTCACTGTGGCCGTAGAAGTCTTAAAAGAATAAAAAGAATGAAATGTGAGATCTATTTTTATTTTGAATTCAGTTAAGTGGTCATCCTGGTATTTGACAATCTGAAAAGTGACTCAATCTTATTCCTAGTCCTAAAAAATAAGACTAAAAAATAAACAAAAAGTAAAAAAAAAAAAGAAGCTTGCAATTTTCAAGCACCTCAAAAAACAGATGGAAAAAGCAAATGATGATATCAAAGGGCAAACATCTTCTTGAAAATGTCAAGTACTTCCTGGAGGCTTCCTCTCAGAAAATGACTTTACTTTATCTCGTTCACCTTGTATGAGTGGGAAGCTTTTGTTTAGACACACAGGCACCTCTTTATCTTTGGAATGTGCCTTTCCTTTAGTTTTCATAACTTGCATTCTTACTGGTTTAAAATAAAGCTAGTGAAATTATAAAATAGCATGATACATCAAATGGACATTTTAAGACAAGTTAATGCTACCAGCAAATACTGCCTTAGTAAGTTTATAGATATACAACTATACCAAGGGTATGAACTTGTGGTAGTCATGAAAAGATAATGTTATAAGCACACAGCCTCTGAAGTTGTAAGCAGGTAAACCTTGCCAGTAGCATGTACTTTCTAGTTAGAAGGTAAATCTCTGGCCTGCTGTAACTTAAAAATAGTACTTAGGTCAACAAATTTTGCACAATCAAGAACCATCTTCATATTTGACTCAATCTGGAAACTGCTCTAATTAAACCCTGTGTACAGCACACAAGCTCTATCTAGATCTGTCACAGAGTACGGTGGATTACAGAAGGCTCAGAGCACAGACAGACCCCTAACCTGGAAAGCAAGAAATCCAGTATGCTATGGTATTAAAATATTTAGGAAGGTGTAAATAAAAAGCAGAAGAAAAAAGTAGGATGAAACTGTCAAGAGAGAATCATCCAACCTTTGTTTTAAAAAATACAAAATTTCTATTAATTTGTTAAGTAGTTTTTAGTGAGAAACTGAAAATCTGAGCATAAAGAAGTGACTGAGAGTGAGTGAAGCTGCAGAGGGATTTCAGCAGTCATGGGGCTTGGAGAACGGTAAACAACTGGTATCCCAGCTATCAAGAAGTCTTGGGAAATACCTCACAGCTTTCTGTGGGGATCACTGAAGTGCTATACCACCTGAGTAATGGTGCATAGAGACCAGACCGGGCCTTACTGGTATTAGGCCTTCCCAGACTTACTAATAAACTTAGCAGTCAAACTCTGATTGTATTAAGGTGATCTGCCCCTATTTTAACAGAAGGAAACACAAATCCTCTTTTCAGTAAAACTTTATCCCAAATCCTCTATAATATTTTTAGACACAGTGTTCAATGACCATTGAAAAACTACCAGACAGAGCAGGTAATTCTCGGGTATTTGTAGCGACTCATTTCTTTATCTGTGAACTGGGTATATTGGTGGGCTTATCTTTTGAAAATTCACACAGGTATTAACATATGATTTTGTATCTATTTTTATATTTAAAGTTCAAAATAAAAATTTTATTTAAAACTATGTACAAAGATGTCCAGAACAGAGTGATATAGCAAAAATCTGGAAACAACTCAAACTATTCATAATAGATGTTTCTATGCATTTCTATGTGTTTCTATAGATTGTGTTCTAAGCATTCAGTGGAATTATATAAAGTACTCAAAATGTAACAACTACTACTACAAATAATCTCCATGGATGAATTTCATGAACATAAACTTCACTGAAAGAAATCAGACACAGAAGAGTACATACTATTTGATTCCATTTATATGAAATTCACAAAAAGTATTTCTATATAGCGTGATAAAAGTTAGAATGAGACCACTTCGTAGAAGATGATAAGGAAGGGTCAGTCAGAGATAACCATGGACTTCTGCAGTAGTGATTAATTTCTGTTTTTTCTTATGAGTAGTTTGTTTACTATGTAAAAATTCATTAAGCTGTGCAATTATGGTTTACACACTCTTCTGTGTGTATATATTGTTATGTTTTCATGAAATCATTTAAAAGATACATGTGTGGAAATATATACAGGTATGTACTATAAATTTATCTAACTATGTATAAAGAAATTCAAATACTTTTTGACTAGATGGAATTCAGATGAATGTATCTTGCCATTGTGATTTTTATATATTTTCAAAATGTTCTCCAAGAAGGCTATCATGCCTTTGTAACAGGAAGTGTTTTTTAAAATTTTATTTTATTAAAATTTGCATTCAAGTTGAAACCAGTAAGGAGATGTATGCTTGCAGTTGTCGTAGTTTCCAATTTGCCTGAGGTTGAACAAGACATTAAAATTGACAGCCTGGAGCCAAAATCTAAGAGTAGCCATCCTGGAGTTTGCCTGAATTTCTTCAAATTGTCTGACCCTCTTCATGCCAGTATATCTGTTTCTCTATCAATCCACTGTAAGATTTTGTCATCCTATTCTTAAAATTCCCATTATGGATACAATGGAAATGAATGTTTTCAGACTTTTCTGAGTCCTCAGTTACACGCTGTGACCTGTCATGGTGTAACCCAGAGCAGCACTGTATCACTAAGTCAACTGACAAGCTCACCATTGTGTGGGAACAGGTGGGATATTCATGGAACATGGAAGCATCTCTGTTCATTTCGTAATGAAGTTTTGATAAAGTGAAAAAAAAATCCACGTCTCTGGTAGAATATAAGGTCAAAACCATACCCAGAATAATTCTAGCATGTATAATTCTTGAAAACTTATCCAAAGACCATTTGCATCAGAAGAAGCACTAGATAATCAATAGAAATTAAGTCTATTGACTCTATTGTTTTGAATCAACATAAAAAATTATAGATTGGTTATCTATAAAACATGATCATGTAATTTTAACATGCATATATTTTTGTTTGTTTGTTTGTTTTGGATAGGAGAAAGAATTTCACTCTGTTGCCCAGGCTGGAGTGCCCTGGCCTCACCCTAACTTACAGCAACCTCAAAGTCCTGCCTCAGTCTCTGGCGTAGATGATACTACAGATGCTCACCACAACACCAACCTATTTATCTATTTTTAGTAGAGAGAGGGTCTCAGTCTACTCAGGCTGGCCTGAGCTCAAAGAATCCTGCCTTGGCCTCCCAGAGTGTTAGGATTACAGGTGTGGGCCACCATGTTCCACCTTCATGTAATTTGATTTTAGATTAATTCAGAAAGATGGCAGCAATATGCTGTGGTATGGATCTATGCTGTACAAAATGTTTGTTTCTTATTTATGAAATATTCTTTACTTGTTTAAGTTTAAATACTAGTAAATGAACATCAGCTATTTTAATTAAAAAAAAGAATAGGACAATGTGTCAGCTAACACATTTTCACAACAATTAATTTTAAAAAGTCAATTTATATCATGCTAATTAAATTAAAAAGTTATCAAATTAATAAACCTAATAAACCAAAAGTTACCTGTTTTCTATCAAGGGAATTTATTTGAAATTCCAGTAGCTAGAAAAACTTGCAATTCATTACTAAATACTATAATATATCCTTTTTATGGTAATTATTTTTATTAAGTATGTCATAGATTTTATTTTGCTTTAAATCACAGGTGACTTCTCAAAATACATATTCCACTCTCAAAAATGCATGTAGATATTTCTGTTATAGCAAACAATTTAAACATATATTTATTTTTATAAACTAATATGGTCCTGAAATAAGGATGCTAATACACCTAAAAAATGTAAGCTGTAAAGTCACACTCAAAGAAAACAGTGCACATTCATCTACATGAAGAATTTTTAAATTCATGAAAATATACTTATTCATCAGTATTTTATATCTACATATAACCTTTCTGTATTTTAGATTGTAGACTTTGCTGTTCCTATCAAGCTATTTTTAAATTTGGACATTTGGAACTGAGTTTATAGGTAGAAAATAATTAATAGGTTCAAATTCATTCATTCAGGAAATTTTGCTTATGTACTATAATATGTTATATATAACACATAATATAGTGTATATATTTAAACATGTATATATTTAAATATAAACTTTAAAAAGTCACATATATTAAACATTATATACTTTATTCTATAGTCATCTGTTTTTCTTCTAAAATCTTATTAAACCAGCTATATTGAAATTCAAAGTTATCTGAACTTCATACATTATCTTATGCATGTATTTTTGCTTTTGATAATGTTTGCTAAATTTTGATTACAATGTTAAAGGCTCAACTATTAAAGGTTAATTGTTTATTTATATCACCATGACTAAAAGAAATTCAGGAAATAACATTACTTTAAGGCCAAAACAAAGATGTTAAGCTTACTAGTAATCTGAAGTTGTAAGAAAACTTTACAAGTATTCATGGTGAAAATCATAATCAAGTAATTCAAGAGGATTTTACAGGGATCAAAACCATGACAGAATCAAGTTACCTATTATATCTATTAAAAAGGCAAAAATTATTGCCAAACACATTGAATCTGGTCAGAAAGATCTGAGCTTGAGATCTTCACATTTTAAATTAAAAAAAATCCTGATCACCATTTGCATATATATATGATCTTTAAATACTAATTATCTTTCACCTTAATGTGGTTACTTACAGTTAATATGAGGAATTATGCTAAGTGAGACTTCTAAAAATAATTTTGATTCTCTGTTTAAAAAAAGGAGGGTCAGACTCTTTCAGTATTCGCCTTTGCCTTTATACTTTGCTCCACTATGGTGAAGAGCTAATGCCTAGAGTTGCAGAAACTTTTTTGAAAAGATTAGATTTTTTTAAAAAATGGGATAAATATAAACACACTGAAAATGAGAGAGCCAAAAATATCCCCCAGGCATCTGGGTTTAGCCATTCTCTTGTCTCAGCCTCCCAAGTGGCTGGGATTACAGGCACACGCCACAATGCCTGGCTACTGTCCAGGGCCAGGTTTGAACCCACCACCCTCAATATATGGGGCTGGCACACTACCCACTGAGCCACAGGCACCACCCTCCCCCAAGGCAGCTTCAAAGTCATTGTTGAGCCCCTGCACTATTCCTTCAACATACACCTCTGGATTTTTTTCTCCTTCCATCCCTTTTAATTTTTAAATGTAAAGTTCAGTAATAGTAAGCACATTCATATTTTTGTACAACCATCATCACACTCTATCTCCAGAACTCTTCATCTAGCAAAACTGAAACTCCATAGTAGCGTTCAGGGTATCCAGCAAACAACTCCCCATTCTCTCATCCCTATCCCCTGGCAATCACCATTCTATTTCCCATCCCTGTGATTTTCACTATTCCAGTACCTCTAATCAGTGGATTAGACAGTATTTTATGTATAACACACACAGTATTTTATTGCATACCTACACTGCCTTTTGTTTATTCATTCATCTGTGGATAGACAGTTGGGTTGCTTTCCTATTAGCTATATTGAATAAGGGGGCTGTAAACATGGGAATACAAATATATTTTGAGACCCTGTTTCCAATTATTTTGGATATACATTCAGAAGTGTATCTGGTGGTTCATATAGTAATTCTATTTTTAATTTTTGAGGAAATGCCAAACCATTTTCCACAGCAGCTGTGCCAGTTTACATATTTAACACCAGAATGCCAGGGTCCTAGTTTCCCAGTTTTTCCACATCGTCACCGCCCTTTATTTACTCATTTTTTTTTTTTTTTTGTCTATTTTGGTGTGCTCTGTTCTTTTGTTTGTTGTTGTTGTTGCTCTTGTTGGTGGCATATTTCTTATCATAGCCACCTTACCAGATATGAGGTGGTACTTTATTATGGTTTTGATTTGTGATGCTGAGTATCTTTTAATATGTTCACTGGGCATTTGTATACCTTCTTTGGAAAAAAAAAAAACATCTATTGAAATATTTTGCTCATTTCTAAATCAGTATTTTATTATTAATTTTAAGAAGTTCTCTATATACTTTAGCTATTAACACCTTAACACATATATGATTTTCAAATATTTTTTCCCATTTCATGAGCTGCATTTTTATTGTGTGCTTGATGCTCCATTAAAAAAAAAAAACTTCCATGAGGTCCAATATGATTTATTTTTCTTCTTTTGTTGCCTGCTCCTGTGGAATCATACGCAAGAAGTCACTGTCAGTCCAATGTCTTGAAAATTTGTTCTGTTGGTTTTTTTTGTTTGTTTGTTTTTTTCCTGTGATTTTTATAGCTTTAAGTTTTAAATTTAGGTTTTGGGTCACCGTGGAGGCAATTTCTGTGTATGATGTAAGGTATGGGTCCACCCTCATTCTTTTGCATGAGGATGTCTAGTTTTCCCACCAACATTTTTCAAAAATAATATGTATTCCCCATTGAAGGGTGATAGAAGCTACCTTGAAAATCACTGGAGCAAAGGAGTAAGGGCTTGTTTTTGAATCCTCTATAATATGGTATGGGTCTCTAACTCTGCCTTATGCCAATACCACTCTCTTTTGATTACTGTAGCTTTGTAGTAATTTTAAAATTGAGAAGTATGAGTTCTCCAGCTTTTTAATTATTTTTTTGGTTTGGTTATTTGGTGTACCTATTGATGTCATATAAATTTCAGGATTTTTCTATTTCTGTAAAAATTATCATTGAGTTTTTGATAGGAATTGCATTAAGTTTGTAGATGGTTTGTGGGAGAATTGCTATTTTAATAATATTATAAATATTCCAATCTATAAGCATGGAATGCCTTTTGATCTACTTATTTCTTGTTTAATTTCTTACCAAAATGATTTGTAGTTTTTGCTATATAAGTCTTGGGTCTACTTGATTATGTTAATTCTTGATTATTTTATTCTTTTTGATGCTATTGTAAATAGAATTGCCTTTTTAATTTTACTTTTGTGTGCTTGCTTTGGCAGCACATATACTAATTTTAGTTTTGGAACAATTATCTCCAGTATATAGAAATGCAAATGAATGGTGTATGTTGATTTTGTGTCTGTTTATTAGCTAATATTTGTGTGTGTGTATGTGTAAGGCATCTATAGGGTTCTCTTTATGTAAGATCATATCATCTCTAAGCAGAGATAATTTTTCTTCTTCCTTCCCAAATCTATTGTCTTTTGTTTCCTTTTTTCTTGACTAATTGTTCTGGCAAGGACATCTGGTACAATTTTCAACAGAAGTGGTAAAAAGTAAGCACTATTATCTTTCTCTGGATATGAATAATAACTACTAAAATATAAAAAGTTATCTGCACTCATTATACTTAAAGAAATAATCATTTATAACAACATATAGATATTTTACATATTACTGATAAAATTTAGTCAAAGAAAAAATATAACCAAACTATATTTCTTCAATTTTATCTACAAAAAATGAACAATGACTAATTGAATGTGAGTTCTCTTCCCCCACTTCAGCCCCATTTTGGTGGCTTTTCATGACAACATTTTTACATTTTTGCTGGCAGTTTCTTCAAATTAACAAGTGCCAGCAATGACTTTTATTTAAACAAATTCCATCCATCTGTGTTTATTAAGAATACTACTCAAAACTCATAATTATTAAAGGTAAAAAGTCTTATTTTATTGTAATTCTCACAAATGATATAAGTTTAAAGGTTTAGACAAAAAAGTGTTATCAAGGCTGAGATGGATGCAGTGGCTCACATCTGTAAGCCTACCACTCTGGGAGGCCAGGAAGGGAAGATTATTTGAGCTCAGGTGTTTGAAACCATCCAGTGCAAGAGTGAGATCTTGTCTGTACTAAAAAAAATAGAAAAATTAGTGGGAAATTGCAGCCAGTGCCTGTAGTCCCAGTGACTTTGGAGGCTGAGGCTGGATGAGTGCTTGAACCCAGGAATTTGAGGTACCTTGAACTAAGCTGATGCCACAGCACTCTAACCTGGGCAACAGAGTGAGACCCTGTCTCAAAAAAAAAAAAAAAATAACAAGGTGTTATCAAGATGATGGAATACTATTTTTATACAATCACTTTCTTTTGCAACCCACTGTGTATGCCCACATATAAATAAGTCCCTAAAATTACATAAATGATGAAATTAAGTGAAGAAAACATTTGTTTGCTCACAATCTAGGTATTTTGTTCTCTAGTGATACTTCCAATATAAATTTTAGAACATAAAACAAAATTTACTCAAATAGATTAGAATTTAAAAGCTGAATGAGACCTGATTGATTATAAGAATTAGACAATAGGAGCATAGAAATGCTAAGTGACCTGGCCAATGAGAGTTAAAATACACAAGTAAATTGCTGAAAAATGCCTCAAAGAGGACAGAACTACTAATTTAACCCCAAATGTATATTGTTTTTGAATGGGAAATGTTGCAGCCCATATAGCCTATGGCTCGGAGGAGTGAGAGTT